>CAUYRT010067249.1:0-37286 GCA_963574885.1 Lepilemur ruficaudatus | reverse complement strand
GGTGCGGTGGCTCACGCCTGTAATCCTAGCATTCTGGGAGGCCGAGGCGGGCGGATTGCTCAAGGTCAGGAGTTTGAAACCAGCCTGAGCAAGAGCAAGACCCCGTCTCTACTAATAATAGAAAGAAATTAATTGGCCAACTAAATATATATAGAAAAAAAAATTAGCCGGGCATGGTGGCACATGCCTGTAGTCCCAGATACTTGGGGGGCTGAGGCAGAAGGATCGCTTGAGCCCAGGAGTTTGAGGTTGCTGTGAGCTAGTCTGATGCCACGACACTCTAGCCCGGGCAACAGAGTGAGACTCTGTCTCAACAAAAAAAAAAAGGCAGGGGAAGACCTGGCACTTCACTTCTCTCTCTTGTCCGTGGCCTGCAGAAGGTTGCTACTCACAAGGCTCCACGTGATTGAGAAGGGTACATTTCCCTTCTAAGGAGGATGCCAGTAACTCTACATTTTCCAGATACAAAAGGTAAAGCACACATGAACTTAAAGGATTCTGACTGCATGCGAGTCAAAATGTGCAGTCGGCCCTGTGTATCTGCAGGTTTCATGTCAGCGGATTCAACCAATGGCAGATCCTACAGCGGACTGACTGTCCCTATTTTCCTTCCGAAGTTTATCCACTCATCCATCAGTAGACATTGGGGTTGCTTCTACCTCTTGGCTATTGTGAATAATGCTGCTATGAACACAGGTATACAAACATCTCTTCGAGACTCTGCTTTCAGTTCTTTGGGATGTCAGTCGGCCCTCCGTATCTGAGGTTCTGCGTTCGTGGATTCAACCAACCATGGATTGAAAATATTTGACAAAAAAAATAAATAACAATACAGTCATAAAAATAATACAATGTAACAGCTCTCATGTAGCATTCGTAATGCATTAGGAATTTTAAGTAATCTAGAGATGATTTGAAGTGTACAGGAGGATGTGTATAGGTGATATGCAAATACTGTGGCATTTTATGTAAGGGACCTGAGCATCCTCAGATTTGACTATCTGTGGGGATCTTTGAATCAATCCCTGGTGAATACAGAGAGCCTACTGCATAATATTATATTAAAGGAAAGCATCATTTCTAGATCTTAATTTGGAATAAATGCTCTAAAAGAGCAGACGAGGAAATTTTGCAAATTCCCCAAATCTTTGAATATTATATTATCAACCCCATTCACCTTCCTATGGGCATTCCCAAACCAGAAATAATAATAATGAGGATGCCAGTGATGAAGTGATATTTTGTCAGCAGTTACAAAATATCAGGCAACATAGTCAAACCTTTGCATGTGTTTTCTCAGAACATTCTTTTGAGGTAGCTGCTTTTTAAAAATCTCAAGTTTACAGATGATGAGTGTGAGAATTTGGAGAGACAAGACAAAGTCCATGCTGTATGCCAGAACCTATGTTCTGAACGGCCTTGCGGCTCTGTCTCCCAAATCAGTACAGCAAATGTTGTGTGTGCTTTATATGCACCTGGCTCATTCGGAGCATGTCGCCCGGCTCGGCCCTCCTTGAGCATGCACGAGTTTGCTTCAACTCTCCTGGGAATGTGGAAGAAGCCCCCCTCTCTCTTTACTGCCTGTTGGGGTCCAGCTGATCCTCTGAGACACAGCTCAGAGGGTACTGCCATGAAGGTCTCCTTAGCATTCCTCTCCTTCCATGGAATTAAGCCTGCCTTCCCTTGTGATTCTCAGTTTACCGGTCTCACTCCAGATGAAGCTCTTATTTCCTTCTTGTATAAGTTAAGATTCTACTTTATACTCCTTTCTTCCCTTCTACCTTTTGTGTTAAGATGAGACTTGATAGCAGGGACTATGTCTTTTGAATCATTATATCCTCTCAAAGCTGGGAGGAGGAAAATTAAAGTGTTAGCAGTGGGGAAAGTGGGAAATGATATTAATTATGTGACTACTAAATGCCAGGCAAAGAATACAATACCTTTTGAAATCTTTACAAGAGAATTATGAGTTTGATAATACTCCCATTTTACAGATGAGGAAACATACTCAGATACAGTAAGGACACCCATCATGTAAATGGAAGAACAGAAATTTTTAAGTCAGGTCTAAATGATCCAAAGCACAGATCTTTCCACTACACCGTGCTGTTTCCATCAAATAAAACCTCAGTGAAAGCTCAATTCTTAGGAGTCTCGTTCCCGTTGCAAACGGGTAGCTACAGACGCCGTTTACCCTTAGAAAGGATTTGTATGTTGTCATTGCAGACTCACATACCTTAAGTCTGGGACCCTCGTCCCTTGAATCTTTCACCCTCCCCTGGCTGGCGATACTGCTCTGGGGAGAACTTGCATTCTCATCGTTAAACCAGAGGCAAGGAAAGCTATGCAGGAACTTGCATTGGAAGAAGCCCAGCAGATGATGAATAGCAGACCTGAATCTTATCATGTATTTCAGGATGATGTACGGGACTGTTGGAAACTGCCTTTGACAAATGTGCACAGGAAGGGGAATTATCTCCAACAATGAAAAATGTTCTTATTATGTGATCCTAAAAAGGATCAGGACCCCTATCATTGGGAAAATGATCATCCCCGTATCCCTTATTAACAGCGATACAGAAGCGTGTGCTAAAGACGCTGGATGTCGTAGTGCTGCGGTGATGGATAGTCATGAGAGCTAAAATCAGGCTGGACTTAGGAAAGGTAGCACGATGCTTGATAGCAGGTGGGAAATGCGTGACTCCCGAAGATCTCTTCTACCCTTGTTTCATGAGGCTCTGAAAGACTTGTCTGGCTAAGACTATCTTAGCCAGTACCCAGTGACTTTGGGTCAGGTTGAGGCTATGATTAAATAGTAGAACGTATGTGATATTTAAGTGTGTAGGAAATAAAACCATTTCCCTATGGAGAAGAAGACTAATGCACCAGACAATTTAAGTATTTACTCTCATTTTATTTTCACACACATATATGGAAACCTAGATTCATAGAGATTCACTGTCCTGCCCATAGCTAGAAACTAGTGAAGTTAGGATTCGAACCTGAGCAGTCTGATTTCAAAATCTATGCTTTGTTGACCGTAGTAGCTTTTCATGACTAATCTCCTAGCTGGAGTTCAAAATAGTGAAAAATGAAACAACTGAATGTATATTTGAAGATACCTGTTGCAGCCTTTGGCACATACTAGGTGTTCAAGAGACGCTAGTTGAATCATGAATTGACAACATGTTGATTTTGTTAAGGGCTATATGATGATTACAGGGATTTTGTATTATGCATAGGGCCAGGTACATAGTATGTGCTTATGAAGTATTCGTTGAACAATAGAATAGCCTGTATTAGATAGGTAATTCTTTGGCCTTTGTCCTACGTTTTCCTAGAATCTGTAATTTATATTCCATTAGTTTTTCTTTGATGTTTTGAAATAATGATTATAGCAGTTTCTCCTCCTGCTCTGCTCTCAGAGTTACAGATTGCAAATAGATTTTGTGTAATTTGCCAATGCTGGTCGATTTTAATGGCTGCCTTGAGCATTATATACAGGACTCTGAAGTTGTGTCCTTGCCTTGAGTGAGAACAGTTAACGCTTAGGTATACATTTTTTTCAATCTTTTTTCCCCTATACGTAACTATGTGTATACAAGCATGCAAACACATGCAACTAGTCTGATCCTACTGTGTGTTTAATTCTGCATTACTTTTTCACTAAACCTCAGAATTGAAGCTGTTCCCATATCTTAAACTTTCTGCAGCCATCATTTTTAAAAAGGCTAAGTGATCTAATTTTCTTTAGCTTTTTCTCACAAAACCTCTCTCCCAACCCTTCTGTCATTGTTGCCATTTTCACTGGTGCATTTTCAAATTTGCCAAACCTTGCTTAAGCTGTGTTTTACAGAACTGCTTTTAGTAGCCAGTGGTTCGTTTCTGTTTTCATCCTTGAACGGATGCAGTGTTTATTTTCAGTGTTTTGTGGCCAGGGGAAGACGCTAACACGTTTTCCTTCAGTGAGAAGAAACCGAGACTTTGGGGTAGACTCCCCTTTGCGGGTGTGTCACCATTGGTGACAGCCGCTCTAGTAAAGCCCTGAAATTAAGATCTGCCAATAGATGCTTGTGAGTGTGGGTGTTTTTATTGCAGTTCAGATCTTTTAACCTCAGCTTATCAGCTCTAATATGTTGTCCTGGTGTCTTGATTTTTTAGTTCATCTGTTTCAATGTGATGAGATGTACAAATGGAGCTTAGTTTTGTCCCCTCACAATGACTCTAGGGGTTTTTACCTGATAACCTACCCTTCGTCTGTTACGGATCCGAATTTTAAACAGCCAGAAATACATTTTCCTGGTATCTATCATCAAGTGATTAGTGCAACTGTTTAGTTCTGGTCGTCTTTCCTATTCTTGGTAGATTTATTTTCTCTTCTTAGAATTCTACTGCTGCCCTCTTTGTCTGGGAGACTGGAGATGTCATTTAAACATTGCTTATTAGGATTCCATTATTTGTCTCTCCTATACAGTCAGCTAAATCAAAAAGTCAGACAGTGTTTTTAAATTGCAAATTTAAATGACAATTTATAGACCAGGTCTACTGGAAATTTTTTGTCCTTGGCATCCATCATTGCTTGCGAGTATATAGTTTTATATTCTGTCTCGTGCGCCCTCTCTCTCTTTTTCTTTATCTTCTTGAGAGCACAGCACACATATCCATCAGAAGGATTAGAACTGCTTGTAATCAAACAAAAAATGCAGTGAAGATCCTGAAAGGAAATGAAGATAAACGCCTATCCTAGACCTTACTTACGTATTAGTCTCTTTCTCCTCCTTACCCTCCCTTGCCTCTTAAAGAGAAAACGTGCATAAGTCACTTTTTTTAAAGTGTTTAAGCCCATGGTTTAGATTCAGAAAAAATAAACGTTCACTATTGGTACCTACGCCACGTGCCCTTATCTCAGTTAATCTGCATGGAAAAAAAACAATAAAAATACACTCCTATTGTGATGGCAAATATGTATCGAGTACTTACTATGCACTGGATACTGTTCTGCGTGTTTTTGTCCCATCTCATTTAAGGTAATCATCTTGATTTCTGAAAGAGGAAACTGAAATTTGTGGGAAGCCCAAAGCCAAGCAAGTGATGAAGCTCCGGCCTCTGACTTAGAACAGTGTCCACCATTCCAGCCTCTATTTTATTTTCAGTAAGAGAATTTGGGGCCTATTTAGTATCTCTGTTTTGTAAGAATGACAGGTCAAAAAGTCTTTTCACTGTGCCTTGCTGGGTTTTAATTTTTAGCAGATTGCGTTAGAAGAGGTAGCTTTAAACCTTGAAATCATCTTCTTTTATCGGTCCATTTTCTCTGGGATCAGAGTAGATTGGCAAAGCATTATGATCTTCCGTTTCAAAGTTGAAAGATTATCCATCTCGATGGGTGAAATCATCTCTAAAATCCTTCTGAAGCTGGCTGCAGAGGTTGGTACATTTCAGAAAATGCCTGTGGTACCCAGTAACATCAGGGATGAAAATTAATAGTGTAGAGTTTGCATCTGGAAGGCCTGTCTTTAATGGGTGGTCCCACTGTAGGCACCGAGGCAGACTTTTCCATTTCTAGCAGGAGCTTGAAGGTCTTCCTTCTGTTCAGTCTCTACTCGCCTGGCTCCAATGTCAACAGTAGGTGATGCAATCAAGGGCTGGCGAGATTCCCACACACACAGGAGGTGAGGACAGGGGCAGTAAAAAGACTTTCTCATGCCTGTGAGAAAAAATGGGGAGGGAGTAGGGTGCAGCTAGGGAAGCCATCAGACCACAGTGCAGGTTTGACCCAGTGAAAAGAGAGGGAAGTAAGGAAGTTTGGGTGGAAGCATCTTCGACTTCAGTGCCATCCTAAAGAAACTTCAGCAAGGCTGGTGAGGAGTTCTTGAGCCAATCTCGCTCATCAGAGGAGTCCCCTGTCTCCTGGGAAAGGGCCTGCCTGGGACTCTGGCCCTGCTGCATCACTGGCTGGGAATGGCCTGTGAGAAATACAGGGCAGATGTGGAGGTGGGTGTCTGGATGCAGCAGATGGGGCACTGGTCAGTTGCTTTCCCTGCACTGGGAGGTTGGCCAGACGCATTCTTATGGCCCCCACATTACAACAAACTGATACTCCAGATTGCTAAATATCACAAGGTGCCATGAGACATCCCCTCTACCTTCTTCAGCTTGCTACCATCTGATGCAGACCGGCAATTCAGATTCCCCTCCTCTCACTAACCCATGCCACACAGGCAAAGGTGGGCAAATGTGGGGTATAAGGTGGGACAAATAGAGGTCGGGGGCCCAGATTCTCTGGCCAGTTAGTCCCGTAATTTCCAGAACATTTTGACCTTCCATAGTCAGCAAGGGCTTAAACAGGGGACAGCAGGCAGCTATTGGGTTGACAGCCCAAGAAGGAAGAAGCCCTGGTGTTCTTCCCACACCTCTCTCCTTAGCACGATCAAAGAGAGTGTGCCTGTCCCACCACTGCCCTCTCCCACATGAGGAAGGCAAGGGGTCATGATTCCTGAACATCTTTCTGGTGGCCAGTGTACATTAGGACCTTATTTAAATGCACTCCGTTAAAGTCACAATAACCACCGTGCAGGTATTCCATAGCGTATAGCCTAGCGATTGCATGCTGCTTTCAGAATTACAAGTTGATCAGTCACAGTTCTGCCATTTATTTATTAAAGCGGTGACCTTGGGCAGCTTCTAAATCCTCAAATCCTCCATTTGCTAACATGTAAAATGGGAGTGAGAGGACCCATCTCTCAGAGAACTGAACCAGATGAAATCATATATGTAAGTGCCTCAGCACAGGGTTTGGCATGTGTACAGGGAAATGTCAGTTTACAGCTACTGTTCCCAAGAGAAAACCAAAGCCCATGCAGATGTCTGATTCTTGAGACCCTAAGGTTTGTGAGAGTCTGCGTGCATGCATCCGTCCTGCCTGGCTCTGTGCTAGAGGTGACAGTGACAGGAGACGCCCCTGCACCTTTCCTGCCTCCTAGGAGGTGACAGGTCGGCCCTGGAGTGTTACCTGTAGGTCCTCAAGCATGCTGTGCTACTGTAGGGGTCAGCCTTTACACTAGCTTCCTCTGGAATCATGCAATTGCTTGGAATAGAACCCACATAGGACAGAAGCAATCTGGAAGTCTAGGCATGCAGAGAGCCTGGAGCCAAGCCTTAGAACCCCAGACACTGGCATAGCTCCCTCCGTTAGTGTCTCCAGAACTGTTTCTCTGTGCTTTTCTCCAGACAGCTGCATCATGCTTCTTCCTCTGTGTAGTCAGACTTGCCTTTGTCACTATGCACATGGCCAGCTTTCCTGGGTCCTCCATTCAAGATCCCAGTTGAGGCCAAGTCACACGGTCGCCATTCCAGATTCCAGAGAGAGAATTTCTGTAAAGCTCAGCTCAGCTCTGATGGTGGCCACCTGTAGTCCTACAGTCTATTCAAGAGTTAGGGACATACGATGTGGCAGTAGTTATTACAGCCCACCCTATAGATGATTGGTGGTGGGGCAGGGGCATAGTATGCGAAGTAGTGAGACATGAACTGAACAGGCATAACTGTCAAAAATATTCGGCCTAGATGTCACTTCTTCCAGAAAGCCTTCCTGGGCCCAGCCAAACAGACAGTTAGGCCCTCCGCTGGGTGACTTGGCTTCTGATACAGTGGCTTCCAGAGCGTGCTGCACTTTCTGCATCCCTGCGTCTGTCTCCTCCAGACTGTGCCCGCCCGCAGCCCAATGCCTGCCCAAAGTAGGTGCTCGGTAAATATTTTCAGAAGTGCAGTCGGGGAGAGGGTAGTCGCGCTGCGCAGTGAGAAGTACTTCCCAGTGGCAACATGAAACAGTCATCCTGCCAAACGCCAGTCGTTTCCCTCCCTGCAAAGTGCAGTAAACATTGGCGAGGACAGAGGTGGCGTTCCGACACGGCTTCTCATGTACAGTCATGCTCCTGTCTTTGATCTCAACCTCCTCTGGGTTTTGAATCTTAAAGAGCCTGCTGCAGCTACCCACTTAATAGCCATCCGGCACCCCATGCATTAATGCCAATTAGCTGGGGAAAGATGAAAACTTTGGGGACTTAATGAGCTGAATTGGCACCTGTTCACTCAGCATTTCAGCCCGCATCTTTTGAGCTGCTTAAACCTACTGGATGGTGTCAGGTTTAACTTTGCTGGGGAAAGGCTTACAGAGGCATTTTTGCTTTAGCTTTTTCCGACTTTCAGTTTACTTTGGGTGACTGACCTAGAGATTCTGGAGGGGAAGCCTGGGGAAGCCTGAGCTCACACCACACCCACACTCCCTGACCCGCTCCACACCCTGCCTGTTAGGGCTGATGGTCTCAGTCGTGGAGACGGCTCAGGTGTGACGTTTCCGACAGGCTCGTGTTTGAATGCTAGCCTTCCTGTTTAGGAACAGTGCGACACGGCCAAGCGTGGTGTCTGCACCAATAGGCGCTCAGTGAATATCGGTGGGGGAGGCTCACTCAGCACGCTGCGGTGTCCCAGATGAGGCTTCCGCTCCATGAGGACGCTTCTGTGCTCACTGTAGTGCTACCAGCCCCTGCGCTAGCGCCTGGCACCTAGTAGGTGCCCAGTAAATATTTGTTGAATGAATGAATGCATGAATGAACAAATGATGAGTGGTAATTAAGGGCTCTGGCAGGAGAGAGACCTACATTTGAACCTTGTTTCAGCCACTTCTGCATGTGGTGAATGTGGGCAATTGACTTCATCTCTCTCAGACTCTGGTTTCTTACGGTATTGGGATTAACTATAAAGCACTTAGCATGGAGCCTGCCCTGTCGTAAGTGCTATTCTTAGTAACTTTTATTATTAATGGAGTAACTTTAAATAAACTGCTTGACACACACATCTCAGTCTCTTTGTTTACAAAGTGAAAATACTTGTGTCTGCTCTACAGGGTTCTTGGGAGGAATGATGCAGGATGGTGTACAGGGCACTGGAATACCCGGCATGGGCTCAGGGCTCGGTAGACAGTGGGTGATGTCATCACTGTGGGTGGATGACTTGGAGGGCCCGGTAACCCCCCACGTGCAGGAGAGGCGTGCAGGAGGAAGGGGGCGGGTGCGGAAAGGGGTTTGTCTGTAGCTCTGGCGTGTAGCAGAGGGTCCTGTGGGTGGACATTCAGTGCTGGGCTTTCCTTTGCCATCCCCTTAAAAGAACTCTTGCTTTTTTAAAGGGCTCCTAGGCTGTATTAGGAGACCTTCACCCAGCAAGCTGTTCTTTTCAGCAGATCTACTTTTATAATCCTCATGACCAAACGCCAGGCCTTCTTTGCCAAAACCCCTTAATCCTTTGATCTTGTCTCAGTCACAAGAAATGATTGTCTGCTACCTCTCGCCATACATGATTTAGAGGGATTACCAAGCAGCGACCTCAGGCCCTCACTAACCTTCCTCTCCCCACCTGCCAGTCACTCCCTGCTGTGAAATCTTCCTCCTCTCTCTGGTCTCTGGAAAATACCCTTGGAAAAAGAAGAGCTAAGCAAGGTAGCTGGGGTGGAGCAAAGAGCATCTCAGGAGGAGAGGCTGAAGGGAACATTCTGGAAGGAGTGGATGGGGGGTGAATCTGGATATCTTACATTGTTAAAGAAAATCCGTCTGTGGGTTCAAGGCAAGTGGAGGCACCCCTGGGCATGCGTATACAGGGCCTCGCGGTGGACAAAGCGCCACCACCGTCAGTGCCATCCTGCCTGCCCCTTGTGTCCGTCTGTGAGCAGCAGGCCTCAGAGCACACTTACAAAACAGGCACAGGGTGTGTTTGGCTTGTTGAGACGGCGGGGTGAGCACATGGCATCTTTATGACTGGAACCTGAGTTCTTCTGCTTGGGCAGTTCTTCTTTCAGCAAGAGCAAGGGCTAAGAAGTAAGACAGGTCTGGGATGCTGGTCACTCTGATTCATTCTCCAGCTGTGCAAGGCAGGGCATTCTGTGTATCTCAGGGTAGGAGACTGAAACTCCACTTCCCGGCGGTCTCCCGATGCGCTTGGGGACTGGGGCTAGGCTCCGCCGGTGGGAGGCGCTAGTGGGAGATTGGAGGGTGGGGCAAAGGCAGAGTCTGGGGACTTCTGGTTGCCATAGCTGTATCTCCTCCTGCAGATGGCTCCTCTGCCTCCCTGCAATAAGGCCACCATAGCTCTAGCCACCTCCCAACGCTCCCGTCTCGTGGGTTCTGGTCACTGCACCTCCTCCTTTTGTTGGTATAATCCCAGGGCTGCTAGCAGCTTCCTGCTCTTGCTAATCCCTGGATCACTTGTCCCCTGGCTTTTCAGCTTTTACAACACCACTGCAAAAGTTTCTCCTGTTAAATTCCTCCTGTGAATAGCTGGCAAGGGGCTCCGTTTGCCTCACTGACCCTTGATGGATCATCTCTGTTTGAAATACAACTTTGGACTAGCTACTTCACCTGCAGAGTTGCTTTATTCACCCATAAAATCAGGATTCTAGAAGTAGAGATTATTTATGTATGGATAACAGAGGGCTTGGCACATAGTAGGTGTTTAATGAGTGACAGCTCTTCTTATTTTATTACAAGTCATGTAGGAAGATAATAAGGGCCCCTCAAGGAAGGAACCTGGTCTTTTTATTTTTCAACTCCTAGCAGGATGTCACACACTTAATAAAGTAAATAAACTTGATAAATAAAATTATGTATCTCACTGGAACAGGTTAGGTAAATTGGGAGACTCTGCCAGCATCTTTCCAAGACTTCTGAAGGAGGATTCTAAGAGAGTCTCCTGGATTTTCTAGTGCCATTATATCAATATTTCCACGTTGGAAGCCCATTTTAAATGTTAATTGCCGTAAGGTTAACAGACAGAAAATACCACAGCAACCTTTGGAAGGTACAGACTGCAGTAGCATCATCAGTTTTTTTGCTTTTGTTTCTCCTGTCACTATTACTCTCCCTCTTCCCCCGAGTAGTTGTTCACAGCTGAACCCTTTAGCAGTTCTCAGCGATCGTGGCAGCACCCTGGGTGCACACAGGCTGTCCCCTGCATCAGAACTCTTGCGGGAGTGGCCAGATGTTCCTTGCTCTGGGGTAGGGAATTGTAAGGTTTCATTAGTCACACTTGCTAAAAGCGTAAAACCTCTGGTGGGCTTGTCGAACATGGAGAAATCTCTACGTGTAAATATTTATAGATTAGGAATCAAATATTAAATATTTACTTCAGCTTCTTGGAATTATAAATGATTTAATAAACCCGACGGGGAGCTGGAGTGGCTCTGGTTTAGAACCGACTCTTACATTTAATTGTTTCCTCAACCCCCGATCTCGAGCACGAGGGAGCTTGCGACGCCCGCGGGAAGCACAGAGCTCAGCTGTTAAGTTGGGGTTTGGTTCATTCTTCTGATTTTCCCTCCTGTGTTGTGTGATGTGTGTTTTGGAGTGGGTACTCATCCAGTTCTGTAGGAATAAAAACCACACCCGCCAGTCCTGCAGTTCTCAGCCCCACTGTGGAGTATGAGCGCTTGGAGCATTTGTCAAAACAAAACAAAACACAGGTCCCCAGATTCAGTAAGTGGGCCTCTCCAGAGGTAGGGCCTGGACATCTGTACGTGTCAGAAGCTCAGACTGCAAAGGCTGTAGGTGTCTCTCTGCAGAGCCTGTCGGTGGGAAGCATCATGCCACCACAGGGAGCACAAAGTCGGTGGAAGAAGATGGGTCCAGATCTGCGTCTCATCTCTGCTGGGGCATTGCCGCATAGCTTAGAGAAAATCATTCCTCTCTCAACTTTACCTTCCTTGTCTTTATGACAGAGATTGGAAGTGTCTCTCTGTATTGGTTTCCTGAGGCTGCTGTAACAGATTGTCATAAACTTAGTGGCTTAAAACAGAAATTTAGCCGGGCATGGTGGTGCGTGCCTATAGTCCCAGCTACTCGGGAGGCTGAGGCTGGAGGATCACTTGAGCCCAGGAGTTCAAGGCTGCAGTGAGCTACGATTGTGTGGGCCACTGCACTCCAGCCTGGATGATAGAGTGAGACCCCATCTCTTAAAAATAAAAATGTAATTTCTCACAGTTCTGGAAGCCAGAAGTTCAAATCAGGTGTTGGCAGGGTTGCACTCCGTATGGACGCTCTAACGGAGAATCTGCCCCTTGTCTCTTCCTGCTTTTAGTGGCTGCCAGCGTTCCTTGGCTTGTAGCAGCATCTCTTTCTGCTCTATCTTCACATGTCCTTCTGCTCTGGGTGTCCCTTATAAGGACTTGTCATTGGATTTAGGGCCCGTCAAAATAATCCAAGATGATCTTTTCATCTCAAGATTCTTATTAATAATTAGAACTACAAAGACCTTTTTGTCAGAACACGGTGGCATTCACAGGATCTGCAGATCAAGACATGACAGTATCCTTCTGGGGCCACCATTTAGCCCACTACAGTATCTAAAGGGCTGACTGCTGTGTCTGTCACTGACATTAGCTCAGATTGGTTGGTACCCACACGGTTTTAGTCAGAGAAAGTCTGCTTTGTGGAGTTGTAGTAGGTGGTAGAAATCACGTGAATGTACCCTTCACATCGGGGACGGGCTAACAGTCACTAAGCAGTAGCTCCTTTTATTACAGTTTACTAAGAATTCACACATATTGCTCGTCATTTATGTGACCATGTATCTACTCCTTCACTGTCCATTCATTGAAATGACGATTGGGTACTTGTCTGCCGCAGGACAATCACTAGCCACCCCCTGAGAGTATAAAGCATGAAGCACCATTTCTTGAGACACAAACTGGTTGTGAGGATAGACAGCAGAACGACTATAGTGCAGTGGGATAAGCACCTTCCTGGAGGTATCTACCAGGGTTAAAGGAATGATAAATGTACCTGGGAGATTGCAGAAGACATCACAGGGAGGTGGCCCTGGAGCTGGATCACAAGAGTTGATTCGGAGTTTGTTGAACAAAAGGGAAATGCGCGTGGGCCATCTGCGAAGTTCCATGTGTTGCGGCATCAGGAATCATAGAGTTTTGGAGGAGTGGTGAGAAATTCCGGATGCTGAAGCACAGGGTTCGCATAGGGGAGCAGTAGAAATCAGACAGCCACAGCAAACAAAAGCCAGATCTCATCTGATGCTCACAAAGGGGAAATATTATCAATCCAATTTTACTGGGGAAGAAAGGAATTAATTTGACCAACATCACATCCCTGGTTAGCAGGAGATTTGTGCCCAGGTTCCTGCCTCTCCCTCTTTCTGATAGCCGTACACAGGTACCCCTCAGTGCCTTTCTTCCGTTGCATGCAGATGGTTCTTTGCTTATTTTTTAATCCCTCTTTACTGGGAGATCCTTGATTCCAGTGGGCCATGACTTGCACATGGCAGGGGCTCCTGGCCTGCTTTGTGTGTGGCACCCAACAACCATTGCAAAGAGAGTTTTATTGCAGCGGGAATTACGGCATCAAGCAGGAGAGCTGGACGAAATTCTTTTTGAAGCCCTCTCTGACCTCAAGCTTCTAGATTGAGTTTGCTTACATGGGAAGGTGAGATTTTCTTTTAGGGTCAAAATACGTAGGTACCACTTGGGACCTATTGTTACTTATTTCTCGGAGGGCAGGGGAGTGTTTCCACTCAGAGCCTGCTCTCCGTCTGTCACACGCTTTTTTATTGGTTTACATGTATAGATCTATTTATGTTTGCCGGCCACATGAGTGCTGCTCTTTCAATAATTCATAGAAATGTCGCACAAAATGAATCTACAACGAGAACTCAAACTCGACTAAAGCCAAACCTCTTGCTCAGGAATGTCTTTGTTACTGACGGCATCCATTTGAGCTCTTTTTTGTGTTTGGTAAGTTCCGAATTCTCCTTTAAGAAGAGCCAGGTTGAGGAAATCATTAATCTCTGACAGTTGTGTAGATATAATTAAAGATATATGAATATAAAAATACCTGCTATCTCAAATTACTTCCTAAAAGAACGGGTTGGGTGGGGGGGAGAGTTCTATTTAAAATGTCAGATACAGACATGTTAGGTTGGGTAGTCAAAGCACTGTATGTCTGTCACTCATGAAAACTGACAATTAGGTCCATAAATAGATTTTACAGGCTTCCACACAAGAACGCACATCCTGCACATCTCAGCTGCATAAAAATGAGAAACATGGCTGGCAGCGGCTGACTCACGGGAAGGGAGAAGGGGTTGGAGGTGTTGAATGAGAGGCTAGGAGCAAATCCCTTGTGCCTGGGGTCTGGGTGTGGGGCACAGGGGAGGCGAGGAGCCCACCGGTGCCCCAGAAGGGCATCCACCTCATCCTGCTTTGTCACTGCTCACTCACATGACTCCAGCTATCTCCTTATCTCCCAAGGTTTGATTCCCCCTCCACAAAATGAAATTAAGGTGAAATCCTGACTATTCCTACTTCTCAGTGTTGTTTGTCAGAAGGATCAAATGAGGTTATTGGGGTGAAACTCCTTGGAATTGGAAAAAGACCACCTATGTAAGCAGTCGATTCTTTATTACTAAGATTACTGTTGTTGATATTGACAGCTGGGATATTTATATATATGCACCAGGAACAGGTAAGAGTAGGTGATCATTAAGCATGTTAAGATCAAGACCTCAGGGAATCAAAGAGAAATGCCGGATAGTAAAACTGAACTTTCCTCACCTTTGAGAGTAGGGAAATGAGCCTGGGAGGATGGGGGTTGGCGGGAGGGCTGGGGCAGGTCATGAGACCTGCTCTCAATGGCTGGGCCCCATGCTCAGAGGTCCTCACTCTCTAGGGGTTCATCACGACATCTCTGACCCAAGGTTTCCCTCCCCACAAAATGGGAGGCACGTGATATAATTATCTTCTCTGCAGGACTGATGTGAGATCAAATAGCATCAGGGATATGCATGTGGACGATGTCAGTCCAGTGTGAAATATGTGATTGAAAATATCATGATCACATCAGAGGGGTCAGAGGAAGGTCAGATACCCATTCTCTGTTGTATCATTCATTCACCTTATTCAATAATCATAGGTTTAATTTACTTATTTATTATGTTTCCCATTGAGTACCTGTCTCCCATGATAGAACGTAAGTTCTATGAAGGCAGCGTGTCTTTGTGTGTTTTGTTCATTGAAGTGTTTTAAAAGTCTGGAAGAATTCTCAATATCTAGTAGACGAACAGTGACTATTAATATTTAGTGAATTGTGTCTGTTACGGTTTAGGCACTATGATGGGAGGTAGAGATATGATGAGGTACAGAAAAGAAAAAGAGATTATTTTCTTGAAAGAATTCACAGTTTGGGGGAATACAGGGGCGTCGTATTAACAAATGGGCCTAATGCAAAATGCACAAGAGTGCAGCGTGATACATACAGAAGACATGTGCACACAAAAGAGTTAGGCAGCATCAATGAAGCTCTCCTCCAGGCCAGGGCTCTAGGAGCTCTCAGGGAGCCTGTATTCCTGATATCTACAATTTGTCCTTGTGGCGTTGGGTCAAGAGTGTGATGGAATGAGGTACCCTGCGCTTGAATCCAGTCTCCACTTACAAGCAGCTGTGACCTTGAGTGAGTCACCCAGCCACTTTGAGTCCCAATTTCTTCTTTTGAAAAGCGTTGTCAAGATTTAATGCAATAACAAATATATTAAAAATTACTGGCACAAAAGTTGGCACCCAGTCAGTGACATCCAATCCAGCCACCATTCCTTTGCTTTTCTCTCTAACCCTAACAGAATTGCAGCTTGTTCAGGTCCTGTGAGATATAAATCTTCTCTTAGTCACTCATGCCACTCAAGAGGGACAGCATCCTATTACTCTACTGCTGTGGCTGCTGCCTCTGCTGCTACTTCTCCTACTGCATTACTGCCACTTCTACCACCACTGCCACTGGTCCCCGCCATCGCTAGTGTCATCAGCTACATTCATGAGCCCTCACTGGGTCCAGGTATTTCACGATGCGTTTTATATGGACATCATCTCATTTAATCTTTGCACAACTCGGTAAAACAGTGGCATCTTCTTATCATACAGATGATGAGACTTAGACTCAAAGGGGTTAACTAAGTTGTCTCAGGTCACACTGCTCTTAAGGGAGGAGATGCCAGTTACTCAGAGTCCATGAGCTCCTTGAGGAAAGAGAAACTCTTGCATCACCACACCCCTGACACCTGGCACACACCTGGCACATATGGGGGGCTCATGCAATACTTCCTGCCTGACTGACACACTAAAATCTGCTGTGTTCTGAGATAGCTGGGAGGTGGGCCTTCGCTTGGTACTTTTGGGGCATGGGACCTGTATTTCCAGTATCAGAGAGCACTTCCAAAAGACCTCCGTTAGCATCTGCCTAGATGGTGTGCTCCTGCTCCTGGCACCCAGAGGAAGAGACTATGGGATGCTCTTGATCACATTTCACATTATGGGTTCACTACCTACAAAGACTGGATGCAAATGAGTCTCTTACAGATGCAAATGACTTCCCTACAAAGAGTTCTGGGTAAATGCTGAAAGGAGGTGTGACTAAAACCACCCACTTAAAAAAAAGAAAGAAAAATTCCTTTGGGGACTTGCCAGCTACTTAGCAATGCGGAAGGGAGTGGGTTTCTGCTTGGGCTGCAGATATGAGCAGACCAGTGGGTTTGGTGCTCCCCCTTCATCCTGTGGGTGGCTCCCGGAGAAGCACCTGGGACAGTAGCACAGGCTGTGGGCCCTGAGTTCCAACTCACAGAATTAACTTAATCATGTCACCCGGCATCGCTCCAAGCTCTCAGAGAAGCAGAACTTCTCTTTGACCTTTTTTGCTTAATGATTGTATTTGATGGGATTCCAGTCCAGCAGGGCTGGGTCAAATGTGGCCTTTCTCACATAAAGCTGTGTGACATTGAGTAAGTCATTTAATGTGTCTGAGCCTCAGTTTCCTCATCAGTGCAATGGTAATAACAATGCCCAGGGACAAGGGCAGTTTTAATTATTAACAGATTCAAATTGCCTAAGAAGTTGAGAAGCTTTTTAACCCATGTCAGGTGCACCCCTTTTGTGCTCTCTCACTTGCAATCCTAGATTCTGTTTGACAGAGTTGTTTTCCTTCTTACCTAGCTGGAAATCCTCCCCAAACCTCCACCTCCCAAATCTTTCCTCCTCCCTCCTGTAACCAGTGAACTCCATGAGGACAGCGGCTGTGCCTCTGTTATTTTCACTCGCCCAGAGCAGGTACTTATAGATGAATGATGACCAGTGAAAACACAAGTAACTATCCATGTTCCTGTCATTCCACATATAATAGCAATAATAACATTTCTATACCGCACTTCAGTTTGGAGAAATATTTTTAATGCTCACTTCATATTATTTAATCTGCATAACAATCTGTGAGGAAAATGGCATGATCATCATTTTATGGGTAATAAAGTTGACGTTGACTCAGGTGGAAGTGACTTGTCTGTCGTCACTCTGCTGGCACGTGGCACATCTGATACTTCATTCACTAGTCAGCAGGTGTATCGAGCACTTCCTATGTGCCAGGGACTGAGCTCAGTGGTACTTTTATTATTTTTTCCCTCCTTTATAGTTTTCCATGGAGAAGTAAGTCTGATTCTTGCTGAGACCAACACTTATGTTATCAATTTTAGTTACTTGGGATGTGCCAGAATAGACACAGATCACTACCTTCATGGAGCTTACATTCCGTCAGTGGGAGCAGAGAGCAGAGATCAACAACAAACTTATTAAATCAGTAAATTACGGAGAATGTTCAAAGGTGATCCCTACTGTGGTGATGGGGAGGAGGGGCATGGAGAAAGTGCCCTGAGACCTCTGAAAGGACTTCTTAGATTCTAGTGTCTCTCATTCTAAGACAGATATCATTTAGACATTGGGTAGATAGGGATGCTATATAGGTTTGTCTGACAAAATATATGTCAGATGCCAAGGGGATTCATTTCAAGGTGTGAAGAATTAAATCCAGGCTGCCGAGGTTTCTTGCAAAAGCTGAGATGGCAGACAGGGTTTCTGCAAGCTCCCGGAGGCCTGGAATTTGCCAGTGTGCATGAACAAATTAGGAGGGTGAGAGTGGTGATCATAAAAGTAGCTAGCTATTCATGAGTGTTTGCTATTGTCCAGACACTGCTCTAAGCCCCTTATACATGGTAACTCATTTAATCCACACGGCCTGATATAATAGCTGTGATCATTTCATAGATAGAGAAACTGGCTGCACAGAGAGGTTTGTCACTTGCCCAGGGTCACACAGCCAGAAGATGGCAGAGCTATCTGAATGTGAAGCCAGGCTGGTTGTCTCCAGAGTTAGAGGTTTCAACAATGCTTCCATACTGTGGGATAGGAAACATCCCCCTCTGGCGGAAGGAGCCGGCACAGTGAGGCCTGAGAACTGCCTGGGTCCTGCTGACATGCAGTGGTGGGGACAGATGCATGCACGGTGACCTCACTCTGAGTGTGCAAAAGCTTGCTTTGTGACTATAGATGAGTCCTTTGACTTCTCTGTACCTCGGTTTCCTTATCTGTATCATGGGGGCTTGGCTTAGGGGATCTCATAAAGGCCCTTTCCTGTGCTATATGTAGCCTCAGGATCTGTAAGGTTTATTCATTGACTCTTTTTTATTTTATTTTTTTTTTTTGAGACATTGTCTTGCTCTGTGGCCTGGGCTAGAGTGCAGTGGCATCATCACAGCTCATTGCAACCTTAAACTCCTGGGCTCAAGTGATCGTCCTGCTAATTTTTTCTAATTTTTGTAGAGACAGGGTCTTGCTCATGGTCAGGCTGCTATTGAACTCCTGGCCTCAAGCAATCCTCCCGCCTCAGCATCCCAGAGTGCTAGGATTACAGGCGGGAGCCAACGTGCCAAGCCTTCATTGACTCTTGCAATCTGTCTAGTTCTCAGTGGTTAAGGTCCTAGGCTTTGAATTCAAAGTGACTTAAGTTTGAATTGTGGCTCTACATTTCACTGCTAGGGGTGGGGGGTGTGGATAAATAGCTTAAGCTGGTCAAATGGAGCCTCAGTTTCATCATCTGTTCAGTGGGTGTGCCAAGAGATTCCCTTCCACAAGGTTATTTTGATGACAAAATGGATATGTGCAGCATGCTTACTCTACTATGGCTCTCAGTAAGGACACAGTGAGTGGTGGCTTTGCCCACTTGTACCATTAGGTGGACTCTGGATCACCCACACTAAAGTATGACCACCTTGAAGGAAGGTGGGGACTGTGTCATGCTCTTTCCTGTGTCTGAGCACTGAGCACAAGCCCTGGTGTGTCGTGGGCCTTGGTGAGTACTCGGGTGGAGGGACAAAGGGTCCACGATGCAAATGAGAAGAGATGGGGGTTGATATAGAAACAACAGCAAAAAACAACTTAATCATCTGGAGAGCTGTGAAGACCCTCTAAGATACTGCGTGATGTCTTGGCATATTTTTAATCATTTAGTGCTCACGGCAGGCTGCATAAGCTCAGAAATCACTGGCAGCAATTGGCAGAGGGAAGAGCTCCTCTTAAAACTGATTCATAACCTCGTTATTGCTTGTTGCACTCCAGTTTCATTGTGACCCATGTAAATGACAAATTATGGTCCCTTCCTCTGCGTGTCGTTTGCTCTGTGTTTTACATTCTCTCACTGTTGCTTTGCTGTGGCTTTTGCTTACCGGGAAGCAGCAGGGCCTCAAACCTTCTGGAATGTTTCCTGCCCCTCATTCTTTAGGTCTTTGCACGTGTGATTCACTCAGCCTTGGAATACTCTTCTCCCTCTCGAGGCCAGCTCCTGCTGGCTGGTTAGGCTTCCTTCAGTCAGCTATTCCTTGTTCTGGAATCCTGTGCCCTGCTGGGCCAGCCCCGTCCAAATTAGGAAACTCTCCTCTGCTCTTTTGGCGTCTTCTGCCCCCCTCCACGCAGGCCTGCCCTCACTGTGTTTCAGTCACCTCTTTACGGGTCTGCCTCCCATCTAAACCGTGCATCTGCTGAGACCAAGGGCTGCACCTGTGTTCTTTGTCGCCCCAGCTGGGGCTTACTGTGGTTTGAGGGCTGAATAATTAATAACCAAAAGAGGTCAAACAGGCCTGGATGCAAAGAGTGCCCTGTCCGGGGAAGGCAGAGGCTGAAGGATAGGATGCTGATGTAGGAAGTTTTAACTTTTGGAGCTTCTATTTCACAACAACGAAATGTGTAACATTAGCCAGATACCAGTGATCTGTGTAGTGTTTCTCTCCAGGGTGCTTAATCAAAACCATCTCATTAATCCTCACAAAAATCTTCCAAGCAGGCATGAAAGTAGAAGAATTTTTTTTTTTTTGTAGCACATGAAAAAATGAGACTTCAAAGGTGCTGAACCTGCACATTCAGAGGTTGATACAATTAGCTCCCCGGCTCCTGGGGACGTGGGTACAGAATTCACTCCCCTCACCAATCCTGTGCCTCCCATCCTCTCCCTGACATCATCTGACATGTGGCTCCCACCCCTACCCCCACCTCCCACCTTCCTACTCCCATCTATTTATGACTGGATGTGTCACATCCAGGTTCACAGATGATTTTAGAAGTGGGGAGCGAGCAAATCCTGTTCAACAATTTAACCAGATTCAAAAGGATTTGGATCATTTGCGTAATTGGGCTAGCAGATGGTAAATGTAGTTCAAAGTACAAAAATGTAGAATAATTACAAGGGGAGAAAGTAACTGAATTTATGGATGAGGAAAGTGATTTGGGAGCAAAGCTCATTGAAATCGGATGTGTTAGAAGAGAAGGACAAACAGCACAGCTCTGGTTGGCAGAAGCAGAGTGTACACAGAGTAGCCCGAGTGACTCCCAGGCTGGTGGGAATGCAGGAGAAAGGACATGTCTGTCTTCTGGAAGACCGGAGGGATGTGGTTGGGGTGGAGAAGGGTCCCAGGGAGGATGGCGAATGATCAGGCAGAAAAGTGGTCGTGGCCACTTGGAAGTCAGGCATTACTGGGTTCACGTGTCCACTGCTTCCTTCTTACCTGTGGGGCACTGGGTGAGAATCCCTTTCTCCTGACCCTCAGTTTCCTCTGCTGCAATGCGAGCATGCTAATGCCTACTTCCTGCTGCTTAGGATTTATGAGATAATGGACATGAGAAACACAAGCAACTTGCTATGAAAACCCAGAAAATTCACTCTTCTGAATATACTTTTATATTTCAATGCCAAAAAAACCCCAGTGCTTTCAGTTAATGAAAATTGGAAATGGATTGCTTCCTAGTGTCATAAATTGAAAATTGGACCTTCCAAATAGTCACATTCTAATCCCCAGACCTGTGCATGTTACCTCATACAGGACTTTGCAGGTGTGATTAAATTAAGGACTCTGAGGTAGGGAGAGTATCTGGGTGGGTGCTAAATAAAATTACATGTGTCATTTTAAGAGGGATGACAAGGGAGATTTGACACAGAAGAAAGTGATGTGACCATAAGGCAGAGATTGGAGTGATGTGGCCGTAAGCCAAGGAGCGCCTGCAGCCAACGGCAGCTGGAAGAGGTGAGGATCAGATTCTCTCCCAAACCTCCTGGGAGGGAGGGAGGGAGGGAGCGCGGCCCTGCTGATACCTTGATTTTAGCCCAGTGAAACTGATTTCAGACTTCGGGCCTTGAAAACCTTGAGAGAATCAATTTCTGTTGTTTTAAGTCACCAAATTTGGGGTAATTTTTTTACAGCAACATAGGAAACAACTGCAATTAGGAAGAGCGTCTGGCCCATAGTTAAAGATCTAGAGCAAGTCCAGGTTCTGATACTCACTTCTGTGGACCCCTAGGCCACTTGTCTTGACCTCAGTTTCTTCACCTTTAAAGTGGGATAATAATATATGATTTATATGAATTATTGAGAGCATGTAAAAGAGATAATGCATGCACCTTATCCACCATAGACATGTTAAAAAAATGCTAGGCATAGTTTTAAATTTTTAATTAGGCAGCATTTAGTCAGCACTCAGAACTCCAGAGACCCTAACAGAACACCCTTATGGAGACTGGAGGTGACAGTTGGTGTTGTGGAGGAGGCAGCTGGGAGTGGTGAAGACATCTGGACAATTTATTTGCAGGAGACAGAACTGTGGCCACCAAGTAGGGGCTTATGCCTGGCTCGTGTCCTGCAGAAGCTCTGGGTGGCAGGAGAGGCAGTCCAGCAAAGCCCAAGGGCGAGGACCATGGCAGGGGTAGGAAAACAGCGTTCTGGCAATGAAGTCATCCTGGGGATGGGCCCTCAATCCCAGGTCTGATTGGGAGTGAGGGAAACTCAGTAAAGACAGCTGAGGCTAGATCACAGGTTTCTAAAAACAACTTCAGTGCCAAGCCCTAAGATTTCAAAGCCGTGGGTATAAATCCTGTGTCAGTCAGGACAGGCCTGGAGCTGTGGTGGGTGCAGTGCAGCATCTGTGGCTGCTGGGCTGGCAGGGCTCACCGCGGGCTGCTTTGGAATGTGGAGGTAACCGAGTCACAGAAGTCTGAGCTGGACCTCAGAGCCCAAGGAGCTTCTGCAGAAGGTGAGGGTTTGTCCCACTTCGGGGAACAGGCCAGTAGAGTAGCAGGTGCAGATCTGGATCAAGAAGGAAACTGAGAGTACGGAGCTGGCAACATTATTCAAGGGTTTGAGTCTGAAGACCAAGGCGAGGTAGCAAAACGAAGCGAGGCGTGAAGTCAAAATCTGAAAAAAATCACAGAAGTGAGCGTCAGATGCGTTAGAGCAAGCAGCTCCAGGCTGAGGCTGTGGACAGAGGCAGGGCTTGGCCGACCCTGCGTGTGTATGAGTGTGGTGCTGGATATGGCGTGGGGAAGCCTCTGATGGGCAAATGTGGAAAATGAAGACCAGACAGATGGAGCAACTTGCCCCGGGACACGGCCTGAGAGGCTCAGAGCTGGACCTAGAACCTTTGTCCTTTGCCAGATCTTTATACTGGTCAAATATGACCTTCTTATGGGCCTCAGAGACCCTTTGCTCTTGAATTTAGAGAGATTGTTTTCCAGATCCTGCCTCTATCCTAATTAGCATCCACAATTTAACAACTTTTGTGATCTCTGATTACACCTCACATTTTCTGAGCATCATTTTAAAGAAAGAATGCACAGGGTGAAAGGGAGGATTCGGGAACAAAAAGTAATTAAACATAATAAGTCTTCTGAGATTAGCCATTAATTTGGATGTGAAATGTAAAATTGCCTTTAAAGTAATAAGGGATAATATCAAGCAACTGTAATACCCAGCATGGGAAGGAACATGCTGATAACAATGCACAGGGCAGGATAATACACGTGTCGGTTCCCTGATTTTTGTGGAATTAATGATGTTGGTTTCATTTCACTGCTGATTTAAGATATACATTTAATAAGTGGCACATTAAGGGAAGTGTATCAAAATTGCACCTAAAGAGCTGAATAGTCAGGAAATGGCAGCCCCTTGAACACAGTAATTTTATGATGTCTTAGGTTTAATGCTTAATCAGTACATATTTACAGCTGTTTATTTTAATGCCTTGAAATGGCAGTTGAACAGAATTATCAGAAATATTGTAAGAGGGGCCTTTAAGTATGCTGGGGTAACTTACTGATTTAGTCAGTAGAGTTGGAAATAGACTGAAATTGTCTTAAAGAAAAGACTCGGTTCTGTTTTTGTTTGGTTTTTAATAATACGGAAGAGCTGGGTGTTGTCACGCTAGAGAAGATGTGTTGTGTGGATTTCATAAAAGATAAAAGATATGATAAAATGAAGTAAGGCAATTTCATAACAAGATTTGACTCAGACTTTATATAAACTCCAGAAATTATGATGTTTCTGACATACTTGTTTCTTGGAGAATCGGTGTAATTATCCAGCTTTGTATTTGACAGTTTTCGGAGGGAAAACTGCTCATTAATTCATTTGTTCGTTCATGTTATTTAATTTACCCATTCATGAGATGTTTGTTGAGCACCTACTATTTGCCAGGCACTGTTTTGTGTGTTGGGGATTCAACGTTAAGAAAAAATAGTAGTCTCTTACATTTGATGTTACGGATATAAAACAGAGCATTGTGTGCCATATTTTTTTTTAATGATTAAGGACTTGGCAAGATACTTATGACCTAAGTCAAAGTAGAATGGAAGTCTGTATTTTCAATTTTATCTTTGTGTGTTTGGGAATGAGTAGAAACATTAATTATTTGAGGGAAATATCTCCAAATATTAAATGTGCCTATCTCTAATTTTGCAGATTAAGCATGCATTTTGTTTTCATCCTTGTATTTATATGTCTTATGTTTCTCTCAGTAAATATTCATTGCTTAGCAAGAAAAGAAAATGACGTAAGTAACCAAGATGGCTATGGTTACTGGTTATATAGCTGACCAGGTTGGGTGAGTGGAGTGTTTTTAAGAGGTGAGCTGTGGTACATAGGCAACTTAGTGTACAACAGTGATTTATTTGGATTCTTTGTTTCTCATCCTGCGTTTGCCCTTGTTTTAAAGCCAAGAAGTCCACTCTCTTGTTTGGTGTATGCTTACCTCTAGCAAGAGCAATGATTTCTGATATGATTAAAAGATTTCAGGCTAGTGAAGGATTATTAAAAAAATAGCTGCTTTTGGTAATTGATTATTTTGTGTGTGTTACCCTAATGATGCTGTCTGAAGGATGAAATATCTTTTCGCCATTTTCCAAAGCAGCCTTCAGTAACCCCTGGTGACACTGGGTTTCCCTCGCTGGCCTTAATTACTCAATGTGGAAGCTCCTGCCTCCGAGCCTGGTGTGCCGTCTCCACCGCGAGAGGAGCCCAGCTGATGAACTGGCCCACGAGAGCACACTGAGGTAGTCATGGAATTTGGAAACCATTAGGAAGCTCCGCGATTTCATTATTCATTCACTTGAAATAATCCCGGGACTGCTTTCAGTGACATGGTTCCTTCAGCAAATAAAGATAAGCCAAATCCCTGGGCACTCAAAGAAGGGGAATATTCTCTAAATTAATTCCAGGCTCAAATAATTCAGCAGTATTTGTAATATTCTGTGCATAAATTGGCAATTTGCTAGAGAGATCAGGAAATGATAAAGGCTTTCTTTCCCCTCCCCCTCCTCATCTTAACAACTGCTGAGGCAGCTATTGGGATAAAAGAAATGTTTTATCCTTAATAAATGTCCTATCAGGTAATGCTCTGATTAAAGGTGTCCAAACATAGCGCCCCTCCCCCTTCACACCAATTATTTTTCATCAGAGAGACCAAAATAAATGGGGAGTAGAAGATAGTCTTAATATGTTTCTGAACACAAAAAGTTGCATATGAAAAATAGATATACTAACAATATCGAGAAATATAAAAATAAGATTGCTAACCTATAAGGTTTCCCCTTTTTTAATTTAAAGGGTGTTTTAGCTGTTTTGTTTTGAGAGATTGTTTGCTGTTTACTGATACTACCACATCCTGGGGAATCACTAAATCCAAACTTCATTATCTCTGGAATCTCTTTCCTTCTTCCCACCCTCACTGCCATTGTGTGATTTGAGCCCGGACTGGGGAGGGGATCTTTGGGAGGGTTGGTTAATCATGTCCCGCTCCCCTTCATTTTGAGCCATCTGCAAACCAGACACAGGAGCCAAATAGAGATAAGAATATCCTTCGTGTTGCTGGCAAAGCTGGGCTAGAGCATGTGACTAAGATCCCTCCGAAGTCCATACCTGGAGACCTACCTGAGTTAAAATGAAGTCTGCAAAACTAGCACTCAGCTGGTCACTGGGATGAGGATAGTGCTACCCTTACCTCCTCCCATGGCCGTCCCCCAATGCATATGCAGGGCAGGGCTTGCCCTGGTCAGCCTGATACCAGTGTGCTCCAAGCCCTCATGCAGACCCCAAAGCAGCAGGGCCAGAAAGGGCTGAGCTCCACTCCTCACGACTGTCAGATAACTCGCTCCTCATACAAGACACAGCAGTAGGGTGGGACGAAAGAGCTGAGGCCACCTTCCTGTTAACTGCAAGAGGGCAAGGGTCTCTGTTGTATGGGCTGCAGGCTTCTTTCTCCCATCAGTCCTGCTCCATCCTGTGCATCTGCCTGGGCCTTGGCTGGCTGAAATTGTCTGTCTGAAACACAAGACTGGTAGCAACTCTCCTGCTTTCTAGTCTTTCAGGTTAGCATGCTCTTAAGCTCCTTCCTGATCTGCCTGCCATCTGCTGCCTCCGTGTCGTAACTGTGCTCCGGCCATGCTCAATTGTTGATGAGGCTTTAAAGGAAGCCAATTCTCTCTCAGCTTAGCTTTGCTTGTAATACACGACCCCATTCTCCCAGATTGGGTGTCCTCCTTCCCAGTGGCCAATCATCTGTATTTATTTTATATCTGTTGTAGTACTTGCCCTGCATATTTTCATTGTTGGTGAATTTCTCCATCTCTCCAGCTAGATATCTACATGAGACCTCAGATTTGGCACATACTAGGTGCTCATTAATTCATTGTTGAGTACATAAATGAACCCTTTTTTAAAAAAGTAATAAAGCTTATGTTGAATCCATCTTAAAGGAGATCATGAAACTGATTTTTTTCCTCAATTGTCGTGGAAATAAATTCATTCCTTTAACAATCTCCTTAAAATAGTCTTGAGGTTTATTGTTGTTATCAGTGGAACCAAACAGAGTAAGAACCCTCACCTCGTCTAGGGTTCTTCAGGGTATAAGCTACAGTTAAGTTCTTAATCCAGTACTTAGATTGCAGGGACTGGTTTTATTATACCTTAGCTAGTATTTTATCCATCTGCTACAGAATCAAATAGGAGAATATGGGCTGTGGGCCAGATTTGTACTGATAATTAGTCAGCGATGGATGAAAGTTTGTAAGTCGGAGGGAGAGGCAAATGAATGTATCTTTACATTGGATATAAATGGAATTTCCCCCTATTATGAAATCTCTTTTAAGTTACCGAGAACTCTTCTTTGAAGTCTTTGACTCACTAATACTGGGGTAACAATGGCTGTGATTTATCCTTAAATTCTTAAAGGGAAGGGAAGACAGCTCGAGGTGTGTTTCACTTTCATCTTGCCCTGTGACTTCATTCATCACTTCACGGGCCCGTGGTCTAGGAGGTTTCTATAGCCATGTGTGCTGGGGGGGCTTCCACGGCGGAGACCTTTCCCTATTAGTGTCTCTACAGCAGTGCACCCTGTGCCCATCCCAAATCCTCGGATCACACAGAAAGTCCAGAGTTTTCTGTTTCCAAAATTATTGTCGCCGAACAAAGAATAAAAACTTCTCCCAGCAGGTTTTGTTTGGAAGAAAAGGGTTTCAGAGACCAGCAAGGAAAAAAAAAACTTTCTTTCTGTTTCAGTAAGCAAGTTAAAAGGGAAGATTTTTTTTTTCTTTGCTTTCTGTTGAAACTGAGTTGATAAAAGTCCTGAAATGAGAAAATCAAGGGCAGCAGTTATAAGCACTTGTCTAAAGATGTCTCTTTTTGTCTCCTCGAGAGTGTGTTTAAGCTTCTTACTGGCTGTTCCAGTGTACTCGAGGTGATTGGCTGTATAAAACGCTAAACCCTTAAATACTTCTTTTGCAAAATTATTCAGCTTTAGTGGGCTAGACAATTTTAAAAGGTTGGTCTCTAAAGGAGCTATGTGGGTATAAGATGAAGCTGTGTACATCCTTACGGAATATTCCATAAATCTCAGTATTTCAGTAAGTTGTAAGGACACTCATTATTAATAAGTAATATCGAGGCAATATAATGACTGGATTTTCAGAAATGGCCCTGTAAATTGGCAACCCCAAAGCCATTCTTTTTCTTCTTGCAGTAAGACCTTTCACTTCAAAAAAAATAGTTCACGTTTACACAGACAGTTGACCATTTAAGTTAGCACCTTCAAGGGATGTTCATTCACATCGATTGGTAAGATCTGGTGGCAATTTTGGTGGCCTGGAGTGATGTCTGGACACCTACACACCTCAAGGGCTTCATTTATAATATCATATGGTTTTTCTATAAATTCAATGAGACCACATTTTTTTCTTCCAGTTAATGGCTATACTCCCCCACATACACCGTGACCCTCACCCAGACAGCTTCACCACACACACAACCTTTGAACTCTGATCTAGTAAGAACATAAGCTTAGAATCCAGAAAGACCCAAGTTCAAATCTTGGCTCTGAAAAATGCTGTCTAGATGATGTTAGTCAAGTTACATCACCTCTGTGGGTCGCAGATTTCTCATCTATAAAATGAGGAATAAAAGTAGCCCCCTAAAAAGATTACATGAAAGTATGCATATAAAGGATTTAATAATTTGTCAAAGTAAAAACTAACCAAATAAGGGCACTTATGAAAATTATAAATTAGTAAAGAAGTGTTGGCTGGTGAATGAATCTTAGGTGTGGGCTCAATATTCTGTCCTGATAGGCCAGTACAGATGATGAAAAGCTGTAGATTTTTACTAGATTGTGGAGAAATGGGAAATTTTGGAATGATTTGCCAGAGTGAGTTTATTTTAAATACATTTTATGGAGACCCAGTTTCTGTGCTAAGCAATAGGAATGTCTCTAAAGGAACTAAGTCTGTTCTTAAAGATTTTATAATGCGATGGAGGGAGGTAGATAACTATTATAGTTTTTAATCTGTTTGCTGATCTCCCCCTACATTATGACCTTCTTGCATAAGTACCACGTTACCTTAATTTTACATAATTTTATTCTTCGATAGTTGTAGCTTGAATACATACAAAGATATTGAGGCATTAGTGACATAAATAATTACACTACCAAACCTAGACAGATTGGTATACAGCATCCTGCCAATTGAGGTGAGAAACTAACATTTGTCTCCATGCAAACTCCTGCAAGCCACATGCTCCATGGCAATGAATTTGATTCATCTGGGCAAGGGCATTGATCTGCTACTAACTAGTCCTATGGTCTTGTGTGAGCAATTTTATTTCTTTGAGCTTTGATTTCCTCTTCTGCAGTTGAGTTTAGTATAGAAAAAGTTTGCTGAATTACTATGTGCCAGTCCTGAATCCAGACACCGGGATAAGACATAGGGCTTGCCTTCCAAAACCATCTTTTAAGAGAGGATATAGACCTGCATATATTCCTAATTATAACATTATGACAAATGCAAAAGGAAAATTAATGCAATGAACACAGACTATGATATGTTTTAGTCTGCAAAAATAGATGATCAGAGGAGCATCCTATAAGAGGGTCCAGGCAGAAGTTTGCATGGAGATAATAGATGTCAGATGTACAAAGCTTAATTGGTTGGGTAGGCTAGTGGGAAGAGCACTGGGGTATTCTCAGAAGAAAAATAACATGCACAGAGGCAGAAAAAGGCCATGGTGTGTTCCCACCAGATTGTGAATATTAGGTTGAGAGCTTCATGAGGGTGGGGACATTGGTTTATTCACTGCTAAATCTCCTTCTCCTGGAATAAGATCTGGGACGTGATACTCAACAAACCATGAATGATGGAATAAATAAACAGACATAATGCAAAATGTGGATGTTTTCCCTGTATGTCCAAGGTCCACATCGAAATTCAGTTACTGTGCTACTTTGACTGTTGGTTTTATTTGTCGGGCTAGATCATAAGTTCCTCACTGGCAAGCAGCCCTTGAAAAGCCTTCAGTAGACACTTGACAATTGAATAATTGACTCAAGCCTGAAGCACTGTGTGAAACCTTTATAGCTGGTCTGACTTGGCACTGCCCACATCCAGAGATCATGAACTTGACATGCCTCCCTTGCTTAAGGGGCACTAAAAATCAGGTGGCTTAATTCTGATAATTATCCTGAAGAGTATGATAGTGAAACTAGCACAGCAGCTGTGAAGAACTCAACTGGGTCTTATAAGAAGGAGCAGAAATGTTAGGGAAAGATTCATCGGAGATTAAATAACATCCGATATACTGTAATGAGGGCCTGAGGAAATGCAGATACCTGTGGTTAAAGAAAATCACAGTTCCTACACATACAGCACAATTGTGGGCATAGGGGACCTTCCTGCTTCATTATTCTGAGGAATAGCGTTATCAGGGAATTGCAAAGATTTGAGCTTCAAAATCAATATGTGCTGAGAATTACACGGCAGGAAAGCCAGGAACTATAATACTTTGAACACTGTTTTTATAGTCAATTTTGAAAAAGTCCATGAATTCAAATTCAAGGACACGTTTGCAGCACTGCAGCTTGCTAGCTGATACAGTCATATGTTTGTTCATTTTTTAAAATTCCTTTAGAAACATTTAATGAGTATATACTATTTGCTAAGCACTGATCTAGTTCTGTGTTGGACTTATTACTATGGATTCTGCCTTAAAGGAGCATGCACTTGTATTAGTTCAGGTAATCCTAGCCACTCTTATCAAAAATACATGGTCCACCCTCTGCAATGTGCAGGTCCCACATACTGGGTTCAACCAACCTCAGATGAAAAATATTTGGGAGAAAAAACCCATAAAAAATAACAAAACAATAATAAAAGTAATACAAATTTTAAAAATACAGTATAACAACTATTTACACAGCACTTACATGTATTAGGTATTATAAGTACTCTAGAGATGATTTTAAGTGTAGTCATCCCTCTGTACCCACGGGGATTGGTTCCAAGACCCCCACCGATACCAACATCATCAGATGCTTCAGTCTCATTTATCAAATGTTCAGTATTTGCATATAACCTATGCATATGCTCCCACTTACAGTCGGCCCACCATAGCCACAGGTTCTGCATCTGAGGATTCGACAAGCTGTGGATTGAAAATATTTGGAAAGAAAAATCCAAAGGCCGATGTCATTTTAATTTGCCCCCGTGATAACTGGGGCTCCTGTGTGGTTGTCAGGGTCGGTCTATGCCCTTAGTGTGGGGGAGGTGACTACCAACACTGCTTCTGTCTCATGGTGGAGGCAGTGCCAGGGTCCACTTGCCCCTGATGGACTGCTCCGGAGACCCAGGTGAGGAAAGGAATTGATCAGGGAGTAAACTTCAGTGCACTGATTGCCTGGTCCAGCAGGCAACCCCGACATGTGGAATGGACTTCCAGAGTCAGGTACAGGACAGATGCACGGACAGAGCAGAGAGTGAACAACAGGGTCGGATAAGGGGCGTGGGGAGCTGGGGTTTGGCTTCCAGTGTGGGTGACTGTCCCTTTCCCATGCCTCTCACACTTTCTCCCTCCCCAACACATGCACACACACACACAAACACACACACACACTGTTTATTAGGAGCTTGCCGGATGTTTCATATCTGGTTAGCTTAGGAGAAGAAAGGAGAAACAGAATTGGGGGGCAAAAGGCACTGGGAAAAGCCACAGTTGCGTGGGTCCCCGCGTGAGTGTGGGAGAGATGCACCACTAACCACTAATCCTCTATGGATTTCTTCAAGTATGTCTCAGCTGTTTTTTTATTCACAGAGATTTCAGGGACCGCTCATAATTACACCAAGTGAAGTAGCCCTTAAGAATGATTAAAATAAAAATGGTTCTAATAAACACATAGGTATTGATCCGTCATGGCTGATCAATCATATCTTTTCCATTTAGCCTGGTGGATAATTAGTGCTGTTAACAGGCGTGATGCCTCACACATACACTGGAGTAAATGGGCAGGACCTTCAGAGCACCGGCTTTGACTGCGTTAGTGCTGGTAACAACCCATTTGAAGTCAATTCAACAAGTATTTATTGAGTATCTACTAAATACACGAATTGTGCTGCTAGAATAACAATGATCAAAGGATACTGATCTAAAATTGCCCTCCTTGAAATTTTTCCAGTTGGTTGATTGTGTTTAGAAGCGTGGCTCTGGGGAATGACAAATGGAGACTGTCTAGAAGCATGGTTCTGTTTAAATGTGTTTTGAAATGCTTAGGGAGAAAGGGTTTCGGCTCTTTTATAAATGAAAAACAGGTTCAAAAGTTGATTAAAGAATGGTCAGTAGGCTATGATCTTTGGTATTCACTGACAAATATTAGGATTCTTAATAGTAAGTGACTTCTAAAAATGTCAGAAGATGTGGCAAAAATCTCAGGTAGAGGAAAACTTTCAAATTATAAAGCAACAAGCAAAGGGTTATGTGCAGACCCAAGGAGTGGTGGTATTGTGCATGTGTTTGGGTTTTTTCCTCCTCTTGTGTCTGTTTTTTCTTTGAGAAATGAAAATAAGGAAATCAGGAAGACCAGTAGGTTGTGATATAGCACATGTTCTGGTTCTGAGTACCTCCTTTAGAAATACAGGTGACCCTGATACACACACACACACACACACACACACATTTTTTTTTAAGTACCCTCCAATCCACACTCACCACCACCAGGAAAGAGTTGTGATACTTTTTTCCCCTCCGGAAATGTCTCTTTTCCTCTTTGCCCAAGGAAGGACCTTCATGACCCCTCAGCCCAGAGTTAAAAGATTAAAGGCGGAAGCAAAGCACCTGCAAATGCTTTTGTCACCAACATGCTCTGAATCCCCAAAAGGAGAAAACTGTAAAGATATTTTTAACTCTTAGGAAAAGTTCAGGGTAAGTTGAAGGTTGCTTTTTTCTAGGACCTTGGAGTTGGCTTATAAGATATGCTGTACTACTTTTAACAATTTCAGCTGTCAGCCTATAACCATTTACTTGCGATCTCTTTTCTCATATAGTACCTAGGAAAAGATAATCTGTCTCCCTCGAACCTAAAACCGTTTGGTTTTCATCACCCAAGCAGACTTTTCCATGATGTTCTAAGACTTATGTTAATATAAGTTTGAGGAATAGAAGAGTAAGGGAAGTGACTGTGGCTGAGGCATTGACAAGTAGCATCCACAGAGCTGCTGGAAACCGAGGCTTTTCTGTAGCTGGCATCAAATGCAAGGGGGCTGGTGGGGCCTAGTAGCAGGAGGGATGAGCATGGGTGTTTGAAGCAGTAGTGCAGATACGCAAATGTGACTGTCGTCCGTGATTTCATGTAAGCAGATGTGCATGGCTGGAAGAATCCTACCAGGGAATGCAAGAAGTGGAGAGGCCTGCATTTATCTGAAATACGGCCCTTCCCAGAAGAGGGGTAAATCCCAGAGGGAAGATCGATATAATTAACCAAGCATTGATAGGAAGAGTGTTCCTTGTGGTTTAATCATGTAAGTTGAATCTGCACTAGTAAGCTCAATTTAATGACTAAAATTTTAATTTCCGTAGTAGTATCATATCCATCCCTCATTTTCGAAGCCCAGCCTCCTCAGCTCATTCCAGCCCCTGTTCATCATTCTTGTCTTTCATTAGTTAAATCATGAAGATGGAGACGGTGTCGTGTAGGTGACATTGGGCAGGCAGTCAGAAGACGCGAGTTTGAGTTTTGGTGCCTCTAATTATTTGTGACTTTGGTAAAGTTAACATTTTCTGAGCCTTAGTTATCCTCATATATAATGTAGGGATAATAATGCTGGCATTTTAGAATTGGTGAGTCCAATCAGATGATGTGTGAAAATTGCTTAATACTTGAGCTTTTTTCCCCAAACACCTAGCACGGTGTATAGCCGTTATAGATGATCAATGAATGTATGCAAGAAAGCCATTATTTAATGTATCTGTTGTATTCAATTCCAGCTTCTCTTTTGCAGTATATTATTTGTTTTTTAAATTTCAATGTGTGTTTTTAAATGTTTCGTCTCCCTAATCAGATTCTTAACTTCTTAGGGAAGTGCCTTTTTCTTGTATTTATTTTGTCGTCTTTCTTTTCTCCTGCCTTAAGTCTTATCTTGTTACTAGAGGACTTAAGAAATGCTCAGCAAATAATAATATATTTTCCCTTATTTCTTTTTTATCACCAATTAATAAATATTTGTCATCAGTGTGCATAAACACATTGCTTCTACGCTTAGAGTGGTTGGAGGGTTGAGCTGTGCTCTAGACAAATGAAATTAAAAGTGAGTAACGGTTCAATTCAAATAATCGGGGTCAAGAGATAAGGAAGCTTCCGAAGGATAAAGGCTGTTTCCTTTTTCATCTGTGAATTCCCCGGGAAGGGACTGACTCGCATCAGGGGCTCCTTAAAAGTTTGTTGGTTGGACGGACAGATAAATTAATTAGTTGACAAATGACCTGACAGATACTGAAAGTCTTTGAAAATCAGAAAGTGAGAATTTATTAGTGGAATGGAATATTTTGATTTTGTTTTCTTAAGAGTAACCTACTTAATGGATCGAGGTTCTTTGAGGATGAAATAATCTTTTGGGTAAATGGAAAGAAAAAACAAAGAGGAGGCAGTTCCCTAGGCAGGGGAAACTGGAGGTGGGAATGCGCTGTGGTTTCCAGGACTGGAGGGCTGGAGAGGGCTCTGTCTGGCTGAACCGGAGCGTGGGATGCAAAAGGCTGCTACAGGGCTGGGAGGTAGGCAGGTGCCCAAGGCAGCTAGACATCACTTATTTATATACCAGTGACCATCTGCTGTTTGCCAGGCCTGTTTTAGCCACTGGAGACATTGGAGAAACATCTCCCTTGCCTCCATGGAGCTCACAGTCTAGGGGGAAGATGAACACTAGGCAGTAAGACAAATCAGTAACAAGATGGTTGTGTGTGGTAGTAAGTACGGTGAGGAAAATCAGGCAGTAACGTGATAAAAGATGACTACAGCAGATGGTGAGCTCTTTTAGATGCACAAGACAGGACAGGCATTTCCGGGGAGGTGACGTCTGAGCGGAGGCTTGGGTGAGAACGAGGGGCTTGGTGTGTGACGATCTGGGTGAAAGTCTGTCTGGGCCAGAAGGCTGGTTGGTGCCAAAGGGTCAAAGGGCATTGAGCTTGGTGGGCTTGAGCAACGGAAGGAAAGAGTGTGTCCTGGACTTCTGTGCAGGGCATGGTTTTCCAAACCAAAACTGGGGACACGGAGTGAAAGAATTTATTTTTTTCTATGGTTGGTAAATGGATGGACAGAAAAAAATCTTACTAGGCCATACAAAATTAAATCTCAATTTCTCCGACATAATTAGGGACACACCTTTGTAGCTAAGGAGGCCATTGCAAGTATGTGTGGGGGGTGTATTTATTTTTCCTTCGCTCGCCTTTACTCCCCACCCAGTACTCCAGAACTGTTTCTGGTCATTGGACATGGGTCATTGCTCAGTTATGTTTCTCCTTATTGCTGTGACTGGTGGTGAATTGGAGGAGCCCTGGGGAAGGGGACTGGCTAGGGCTTAATCTGAAGTTCCTCCTGGGAGGCAGGCAGGACTCCTGGAGGAGGCTGTGACACTAAGGATGCCCCCCCCCACGCCACCCAGGGGAGAACATAGGTGACCTCATTTATCAAGCTCCTGCTTCGTCACAAGGCTTCACTGAATTCATCCCTAAAATCCCTTCAATGGAAGGGAGCTGGAGAGTGAATCTTCCCCGCACAGAAGAGTCACCGGCATCTAGGAACAGAGGTTGCCGCGATCTTCGCATCGATGACCTCGTAGGTTCCTCCTTTCTCCTGCATTCTCTGCATCTTCCCTTCTAGGCTGCTGTGGCACAGGCAGAGGGCTTTGTTTAAATTAATTCAGAAACTGACCGTACAGCCTCTTGACACTTCTTCTAAGCCAGTGGTTTTCTGGCAACAGAGTCCCCTGGAACAGCTGCCAAGACAGAGTGCTGGTTCCACCCTGGAGTTTCTCATTCAGGGGATCTAGAGCAGGGCAGAGAACTTGCATTTCCAACACCTTCTAGGGGATACTGAGGCTGCTGGCACACAGGGCCACACTCAGAACCATGGCTCTAAGCTGTGGCCTTGGTCTCCTGGTCTGGGAACACATCTCCTTCCTCCAAAACGCGCCTTGGTTTCTACAGACCACAGAGCCAAGGCCAAGCTCTTCCGCCTGTACTCGGCACCCTCGCTCCGTCGGGACTGGACTTGTACGTGTGTCCCCCTCTCCTCTTACCAACCCACCCTGAGCTACACAGTTGCCTGTCTGCTTGTCCTCACAGTTTGCCACCAATTTGTCCTGTCTCACTCTTTACCTGAAATGTCTTCCTTTCCATTAATCTTCTTACATCCAAATCGAATCCACACTTCAAGATCTATGTGTATTTCATGTTTACATGGGTGCAAAGTGTTTTCCTTACACACAATAGGAGGATTTTTAAATAAATCTGGTTTTCAAATCTATCTCTACCTTTTGCAAGCTTCCTATCTTTGAACAATTTGGATAATCTCTCTGAGCCTTTACTTCCTCTTCTGTAAAATGGGAATGACAACTTCAAACGTACAAGCCTATTGCTGGAATCAAACCCATTAGAGTGTGAGCAAATGTTTTATAGACCATGTAGTTGTACTAAACTCTAGTTATTTGGACTATTATATTTTTGCTTGGAGTATTTCTTATAATCAGGGATATTAGAAAAATTTATAGTGAATGTCTTTGCTTAGCTAGTTGGCAGTAGAAAATGGGAGTGACATTCTGAGAGAGAAAGAAAATCTGTCTACTTCCCTGCACAGAGCCCTGATACTGAAAAGAAGTAAACAGATTCCTCTGGATGAATGATAAAGGTAGCAGGGATAATTTATTTTCCTATCTGGCTTACCTCCAGGCTGTTGGAGAAGTCTAGGAAGTGGTTTGTGTTTAATTGTAAAGCTTCCCAGGAAAAGATGAATTGTCTCCCCATGGGGAGAGGCTGCCTTTCATGTGGACATCGCCTGCTTCCTCTCAGCCGTGTACCTCCTTAGGTCCCATGCTGGGCACTACGGGCTTACTCAGATCACAGTCCCTGCCCTCAAAGAATTCAGATGCAGTGAGTAAAGAGTGTCAGAAATGCCTCCAGAAGAGACCATTTTTCTCATCCCAGAAGACTGGAGACCAGAGCACTTGAGAGGAGAAAAGGGAGACTGAAGCATCCCAGGGGATACTAGTAGCTCTGTTCTCTCTAATACAGTGGCTACTAGCCACAGGTGGCCATGTAAATTTAAATTAATTTAAATTAAAAATTCAGTTCTTCAGTTGCACTAGCCACATTTCAGGTACTCAAAAGCCATGTGTGGCCAGTGGCTGCCATGTTAGACAGCAGGGAGTGTTTCCACTTTGGCAGAGAGTCCTGTGGGGCAGCTTCTATGCATTCTCCAGCAAGACCCAAGAGCCTGGCAGGGCCGATGAAGTCCGTCTCCTACCAGCTCTCTGCCCCTTCAGCCTGACTCCCTCTGCTGGAATCAGAGTGATGTGTTCCGTACTCCCAAGTATCAAGATTTCCCATTGTAGATGAAAATCAGTCATTGGCTTCTTTTTCTTTTTTTAATTTAATTTAATTTATTTTTTATTTCAGCATATTATGAGGGTACAAATGTTAAGGTTACATACATTGCCCTTGCCCCCCATCCCCCCTCAAGTCAGAGCCTCAAGCCTGACCGTCCCCCAGACGGTCCTCATTGCACTGATTATGTATGTATATAC
>CAUYRT010067248.1:0-209868 GCA_963574885.1 Lepilemur ruficaudatus | reverse complement strand
GAGAGATGGAGACAAGACAGTATTCTGATCAAGTCTCCTATGTGAACAACTTTTACCTCCAGGAGATTTTCAAAAGCATGGAGTGTGGCTTATCCCTCTTTTCAGCGCAACTCCTGGTACCTGGTTGACACTGAACTCATGTCTAAGCCAAAGATTGCTACAGATGTAACAGTATAAAACAATAATCTACCCCTGACATTCTAAGGTGGAAACAGAAAGGGGAGAGAAAGGTTTCTGCATTCTAATGATTTTATTTCTTCAGGTAAGAGTAAAGGGAATGGAGAGAACGGACTTAGGTGGGGCCGTGTGTGTGTGTGTGTGTGTGTGTGTGAGTGTGTGTGTTTGCATCGTTGAGAGCTGACGAAGTCAATTAACAGTGAAAAGGTGAAGTCTGCAACTATGAGGGATCCTGAAATAAGGGGGAAGTGATGTTCTTCTCCCAGACTTAGAGGAGGAAACGCCCTGTGGCCCCAAGTCTCAGTTGTAGGTGGGGATGCCTTTCTGCTCCCCCACACCCCATCCCATGCCAGATTTGCAAAGCACAAAGAGCATTTCGGGCATATCAGAGCACGTGGCTGTCACTTTTTTATTCTTCCTTCCAAATTATGTGTTTGGAACAGAGCCCTTAGGACAGTTTAACACAGCAAAGGGAACAAAACTATAAGCAGCATTTGTCTTACTTATGTGAAAAGAGCTGTTGCAAAATCCCTTGCATGGTTAGATCTGAAAACATGGCTGGGCCCTGTGTTCTCAAGCCTGGGAGTCCTGGACCCAGACCTACCTACACTGGGCCCTGCCCTTCCTCCTGTGGGCTAAAGACCACGTGCCAGCCCAGCAAAGTGTCCTTTGGTGTTAATGCAATTCTAATAGCAAATTTCCCTTCAATGTGTTGGACTGAGAGTTATACCTTTGCCCCGCCCTTTCCTTTCCTTTCTTTAGCCTGGATACTCCTGCCAGAGGGACGTGAAAGCTGGGAGGCCAGAACAGCATTTGTTTTGAGCTTGTGGGCCTGTAGGTTCTCATTACAGAACAAGGATGGACTCAGCAGGCTGGGACCTATGAAACGTACCAGGAAAGACTGAGCCTGAGGATCAGCATATATCACCTTTTGGAGCATTTCAGTTTCATGGAAATGATATTGTGGAAGGAAGGAAGAAAGGAGGGAGGGAGGGAGGAAGGAAGAAAAAAGGAAGGAGATAGGGAATGGAGGGGAAAGAAAAGCACACATTTGGCTTTCTGTGTGTTTTCAATCCAGAGCATACATTTGTGATCCTAATAGTCACCTCTATAATCTGTCACTTTGATTTCTAAGTAACAATCTGGGATATTAAGATGAAACTGTCATTCTCTCCCCTTCCTAGTATATTAAATTAGACACTTAGATACACAGCAGAAGTAAAAGAGTTTGTTAATTCCCCAAGTAATTAATAGTAATGAATTTGTTTGCTGAGTGATGTGGTTTATTGATGGCACTTGTGTCTGATCTGCTCTCTATGCTTGTAAGTACAGTATTTGTGCTTAGCTTGTTGAGCTAGTAAAATCTACAGAGTGGTTTCAAAAAATAATATGTGCTCTAATGCAATTCACAACAAAAGCAGCTCCCTCTTTGTGGGGAGTGTGTGTGTGTGTGTGTGTGTGTGTGTGTGTGTGTGTGTGTGTGTTGTTTCTTAATGATCACTGATCCTAAGAAAGGGAAAGTTTCTGCTTTCTATTAACTTCTTCCAATGGAGAATGCCTACAGTGAGAGCAGCACTCTGTCTTCAGTGGTTTTAGACACCAAGTGGAGCCTGACCCAGCTACAGGGCTCTTAGGCCAAAGAACATTAAACATTTAAGATTTAATAAAATCTTATGCTGGATTTGGGTGAAAATCAGACAAACCTTCTACCTATGGTTTTGTGAGGTTCTCACAACTCTTTAGTCTCCTTCCTGCCTAATTCCTCCCTTGTGCCCAAAAAATAGATAATGACTATTTTTCTAAAGGATAGAGTGAGGTGACATAATAAAATTGGTGCCACCTTGCAACTTCCTCAGAGAAGCCACTGCTTGCAAAAATATTGTTATCTATGTTAGCAAAGTAATTAAAATGAACTAATCATTTCCCAAAATATTTATGTATTGAAAGCAATTCCAACTGATTGCCTTTAAATAGCATTTTATTCTGTTTTGGTAATAAACAGGAGCATGATTCCTTTTGCTGTCTGGGGTTCCAGCCCCCCCTCCCCCCCACTGTGATAATGATGCTGGAGAGATGTGTGAGTTGAGTGCAAGTTGAGAAAAGTCCCGAATCAGTGACACAGCCAAACTGTGTCCCCCAGAAAGAACCCTTGGCTGCTCTTGTCTATAGTCCAGGCTGTTTCATCAAGAGCTTTGGGAAGGGTTACCATCTGTAGTTATAGCTGGAGTTTTCTGCCCAAGTCAGGAATCTTTGTCAGTTTGGTGCTATTTCCTTTATGCCACAGCCTGAAAGAACCAGTAGTCTGATTAAATTAAGGCAGATACACAAACAGTTGGGTTGCCAGACCCAGGGATGTTATTACAAATAATAGTGTTTGCAGCAGCACTGTCTTTTGAAGGCACATGTGAGACACATGTTCCTGTGGCGTATGTAGCAGGCTCCTGGCAGCCCAGACCCACGGGAGCAGGCAGGACAAGTTATGGGATGAAAAGGCAGGAAAAAGGAGCCTGCAGGGTTAATTACTGCAGTGATCTGGCTGCATGGAAGACAGGGAGACAATGAGGACGAGGCCTCCTGGGGCAGGAAGGTGGAGGGAAAGTGTGGGACAAACTCCAATGGGGTTCTGGGGACCTGGTTCCTAGACCCAGTTGAACCCTACCTAGCTAGTTACGTAAGTTTGGGCAAGCCCTTAGCTCTCTGAACCTCAATTTCATCTGCCTTCTGTGCTAGTGGATACATCTTTAAGGTTTCTGCCCATGATGCCATTCTTGAATTCTACAGAAAGGATGCATAAACAGAGAAAGGGAAGGGCAGGGTGTTCCGGTCAAAGGTGGGGTAACATGACACGGAAAACTCCCGAGATACATGTTACAGTGTAGCTCCTGCTGCAAACACTGGGTGATGAGGCAAAGCGCCCTGGGTGAGTATTTCTTTGATTAGAGGCTAGAGAGCTACCTTCTTTTCCTTTCCTGTCCAGGACTGAGTGGCCCCTGCCCTGCTGCCCATGCCTCTGGCCAGCCCATCGCTGAGCTTGCGCTCTGCAGGGGCCCCAGCCACAAAGCCCTGCCATGGGGCCAGCGCTAAAAGCCAGACCGAAGTCTGGCCCATGATGAGCCACTCTGTGCAGGTCCGGGCGCGGGCCCAAGACTGCCACTTCCCTCAGACATGTTCTTTCTGAAGTTCAGGAGCATTTGGAAGTGAATGGAGTCCTTCGGAGGAGGAAAGGGCAAGCCTAGCACTGAGTGAGGTTATTTGGACACATATTCTGTGGTCTCCCATGTGCTACACTGGCTTTTTGCCCAGAGTCCCTGGTTTTTGCAGGTATCTGCGTTTGCTGCTGCCAGTGATGCATGGAGGCACATAATTTGCTCCCCCCATTCCTTCTTTGACTTTGCCCAAATCTGCATGTCTGCTCCCTCAGCTAGAATGCCCTGCCTTCCCATCAATGTCCTTGAGTTTTCCTAATTTTTCCAATCCTTCAAAGGCTTACATGTTACTTTCTCCATTGCCAAACAGGCTTGTCTACACCGTGCCGCTACCCAGGCCTATGGGAATCAGTTGTGCATTTCCAAACCCAAACCCACCCGCTCCCCACCCGCTCCTGACACCTAGTGTGAGCAATCCTGAGGACTGGGTGCTCGCCAGGCCTGAGCCAGGACCTGGCTCTTCCCCGGAGACCGACAGGTCCATTTACACTTAGGGACTCCAAGGACAGCCTCTGGGGCGGTAATAAGGGATGCGATGGGAATGGGACTGAGCTGCAATTGTGGATGTCTAAAAAAGATCCTAGGTGTTTTTCTAAGTCAATGGATGTCAAACTTTACAAAAAAAAAAAGGTCGTAGGCACTTTTCTACAAAGAGGATCTGCCAGCAACCCCCAATGCATAAAGCAGATGAAATGAGGCTGCTGCAGAGGAAAGTGGGTCGCCCAGCGCCTGGCGCGCTCGCTCCTCGCGGAGCCTTCCCAGCCTCTCTGCACACGGCGGTCCTCCCGGCTGGCAAACTGCTGCAGGTGAGGTCATGATGGGAAGCACTTAACTAACTTATTTAGTTCCATATTGCTTGAATACAATCATGCAGCACATTATTAAGCATAAATAAAATAACCCTAAATTGTTTACTTAAAAAGTTGCACATCGGGTGAGGAGAATAGAAGCCTCCTTCTCCTCTGTGGGTGCCTACGAGGTCCATCTTTCTTACCCTGAACCAGCAGTCTACACCAGCCGCATCACTACCACCGGGGACCTGTTAGAAAGGCGGATTCTCAGGCCCAACCCCAGACCTACTGAATCTGAAACCATGGTGGAGGGGCTCAGAAATTGGTATTTTAAGGTCTCCAGGTGAGTCTGATGTTTGCTGAAGAACTGCCGGGGCCTAAACCACAATGACCCTTGAATTTCCCCATTAATTTAGACTTTCCTTATCTGTATATGGGTTAAGGTCTTAAGGTTTCCTGTTGGTGTTTTTATGTGTTTGTTTTGGTAGTGGGTGCAGGAGGTAGCAGGGAAGATTTAGACATACACACAATGTCCTGTATTGGTTACTATGGGACTACCGTTGTCAGATTTAGTAAATAAAAATACAGGATGTCCAGTTAAACTTGTTGTTTAAATAAACAGCAAAAATTATTTTAGTATAAATATGTCCCAGGCAATATTTAGGGGCATAGTTATACTAAAAAAATCATTTGCTTTTTTTATCTGAAGTTCACGTTTAACTGGGCACCCTGCATTTTATCGGTCAACTGTATTTGGTACACATCATGAATTGGGAATTTCCCCTTTTTGTCTTTTTCTTTTATTTCCTTTCTCTACACCCAAAGCCAGGGGCACATCTCAATGCTGTGCTCTTATTTCCAAACCCCTTTCTATGCTGATGAGAGAACCAGGCAGAGAGAAGAGCTAGACTGTATGAAATGGCAAAGGAATTTAACCTTTAAACTCATCATTTTTTACCATTATTATTTCTCGAGCACGTTCACTGCCTTACAAGATACAAGAATTGCTGAGTAAGACGCCAAGAAAACTTTTGCAAATTGCACACTGCTGCTCCCTTCCCCTTCCACCCCAGCAGTCACCATAGCCTGTCTGCCACCTCTAACGCTGGCTGGTGACTTTTTATTTTCTCCTCTTCATGCTTGTGGCCCCAACCTTACCAGCAAGTCCATATTTATAAGACACAGTGATACTCGGCAAATAGACTCAGTCTTCACTGTTACCGTACGTTGAGGGCAAGGATGGGAGCATCTCAGGGAGGCAAAGAAAGGACCTTTGGTCTTACCATAAGATCTTCCAAATAATCTCTAATGTCTGATAGAATGTGATTTGAGAATCAAAGGAAACATATAAACTCTTGTTTTTGATGTAATGTCCTTTTAAACAGAATTTGAATTAGGGAGTGGGTTGGGAGATTAGAAGGAATGTTAGCAGAGAAGTGCAAATAGAATACAAGACAAAAAGGGTTTTCTCATTATGTCCCTTGCCTGATGTTCTTTGGTAGTGAAAAGACCAGTAGTCCCGTGTTCTAGTCTCAATCTTATTTCAATATTATCATATGACCTTGGGTTAGTCACAAAAACTTTCTTATTCTCAATCTTCTCATTTGTAAAATGAGGATATTTGCGAATTTAGACAACCTCTAGTTCAATGGCTAATGAATTGCATCATTTTCTCAGAATCTGCTAAACTCTTTCCCAATCTCCATTAGTCCGAGTGGCAGCTTAAACCCGTTGCTGTCCTGACAAACCGATGACAAGCAAGATGTCAACTGCTCCAATACCATTTTTTTTTTTACCCATAAGATTGTGCATTAAACACAAAAAAAGGAGAAAAGACATCTGACAATTTTTCCCCTTACCTTCTGAGATGAAAGCCTACAACAGTGGGCTCAAGACCAACTTTAATAAAATGTGATTTTGGACTGTTGACTTCTCTGATCTGATCAGTGCAACCGCTCCTCGATGGGGAAGGCTTTCTCGGCTTCAGAAAGAGCTGCATTTTATTAGGGAACATGGGAATTTTTATTTAGTATTAGTGGAAACTGTAGAAAGAAGTTTGTTGATCTAGAGGGAATTTGAAGGTGGTGTGCAGCCCTCTGGGAGTAGGGAGGGATCCAGCCACTAGTTCTGACCTGGAGATTGGGTTATTCTGAATACTGTAACTCTCCAGGGAATATATGTTAAGAAGCATTAGGGCTACTGTTCCAGGCTGAAATTATTGATTTAGATGGAAAATGGCATGTTCATTATTTTATTTGAGGTGCTCAGTCTGGCCATTGAAATGAGGGTGGTGACAGTTATCAAGAAAAGGACAGGATCAAGGAGCCTACAGTAATTGTGACTCTTCAAAAATCCACCTGTACCATCCCTCTTCTTGTAGGAAAGGGGGACCCCATCCCCAAGAAGGAGACCAGTCAATGGCTTTCCTCCCCTTGATCTGTGACATGTGCAGTTAGAACGTTGTGTTTTATGTCTCACCTAGAACTCCCTTTTGGCTGTATAAGTCTTTTGGAAAACAAACAGCCCATGGTGGAAAATGTCCTAGGCTTTTGGCAGTCTCCTGACAGGCTTGCTCACAGGTTTCATTTGGTCTTTTAATGGGATTTTCTGTGAGTTATTGGCAGTCAGAGGGGTTCAGACAACTGGCTGAACAGGAGGTGTCATAGGATCGTAGAATTTTAGAGCTGGGAGGGACCCTTGGGCTTGCCATCCAGACAGCAAGCGTTTTGTCTTGGGCTCACCTAGGAGGTAGTGAGGCAGGGGTGATCTTATCCAGTCCTTTTTGCCACACAACTAGACTGATGGAGACCTTTAAATGTCAACAAAGCAATTTTGAATGGAATTTAGAGCCCACTAGGAAGCTAGTATCAAAGCTGTGATGTTAGAGGACTCATAGGAACCAAGCGCCTTGCTGCATCCCAATGGAGCATCTTGTGCGGGCTGCAGGCTCCCACAGCTTTGTTGGCACATCTGCATTCATGGCAATGCAGGCTCTATCATGGCATCAGTGAGGGTCAGACACCGCCTGAAGATATGCAAATCTCCTTTGTTTCCCATCTCCAGCTCACCAGGGAATCGGTAACAGTTCTTTCAAAGACTGGGCTTTGCGTAAGGGAGAGCAGGTAGAGAAGGAGTGCACACCTCTGTCTGAGCTTCCCCACAGCATGCTAATGCAGTGAGGGGCGGGGATGGCCCAGGGATTGGGTGCACCGTGATTAACTTGGCCTCCAAACCTGTGCATCCACTCACAGACCAGATGTGATGACGTCCCTGTTTGTCTCTGTGCAAAGCCAACTGCTTGCACCCTGGCAGGCGTCACTGTGGAGGTAAGGAGTGATGAAACCAAAATAGAGACTTCTCTGGTTAATCTATTGATTCTCTATTAAATTGCAAGAAAGTGAAACAGATCACCAAGCCTTTATGTGACTGTCTGCTGATATTTGTGTATCACGTGTGTACAGACAGTCTCAGCGTGATTAGGGTCCCCACATTGAACCTCCCATGCAGTAAAGTCAAGATGTGCTCAGGAACACTTTAAGTTTTGTCCTTTTATTGTTAAGTGGGCAGGGCTAATCACCAAGGCACACACTTACTAGACCAGTTCACAGAGACCCCACAAGTCAGGGTGAGTCCAGTGTCGCCTTTGGATTAGTTTTCATAGACCCACTGTCTTTCCATTTATCCACCCATGCATCCACCTATTTGTTTATATATCCATCCAAGTACGCACTCAATCTACTATGTACTGGGCATGGAGATCAGGCTAAGTATATATTGGTGAAGAAAACAGGGATTTTTTCAGGGATTGGCCCTGCCATGAGCCGACAGTCGAGTGGGAAGTCATCAGTCCCATAGAGAACAGCCAAATTACTGGTAAATAATCTGTCTGACTTTCTTACTCTATACATGTATGAAAATCCATTAATAAATGCGAGTAAATGAAAACTGTAATCTCTGGTATTATGACAGTACAGGGTGAAATAGGGAAGGGTAAGGCAGGGGTGGAGGGAGTGTCCACAGGCAGAGTGATCCAGAGAAGGGCTTCTGGAGGGGTGTCCTCAAGCTGGCGCCTGCGGGACAAGTGGGGAGCAGGGGTGAAAGAACAAGCAGAAGAGCATTTCAGGCAGAGGAAGCAGAATGAGAGGAGGCGGTGAGGTGGGAAATAGCTCAGCACGTTTCAAGGGACTGAAAGAGGCCATTGAGGCTGGGCTGGCTGGGTAAGGGAGAGGGGGAACAGAATGAAAGGGACAGGGACAGAAGCCAGATCTTGCAGGGGGTTGGAGGCCATAATGAGAAGTTTGATTTTATTTTAAGTGCAATGGAAGACATCGGAGGCTGGGAGGGAGGCAGGGATGAAGGATTCTTTTAGCCGCCAGGTGCAGATGAAATTGGAGGATGGCAAGAGCAGATGTGGGGAGACTATCACAGTCGACTGAAGCAAGAGAAACCGGTGGTTTGAACTGGAAGGAATGTAGGTCAGGGATGGCGGCACATCCTTCTTGGAGAATTAGGCCTGAGCCATCTGTGCTGAGGAATATTGTTGGAGGATTCTATGGGGACGCCCTCATCCACTGTCCCCTTCCTTTGGGTACCGTGGGCAGGTGACCAGCACCAGGTGCAGTGTCCTACTCTCGCTTAGCAAGTTGCTCAATGGCATTTTAGAGGTGACAGTGTAGTGGGTGAATAATGATTCCTGAATGAGCCCAGGCCCTAATCCCTGGAATGGGTGAATATACGACCTCACACAGCAAAAGGGACTTTGCTGATGTAATTAAACTCAGCATCCTGAGATGGGGAGATTAGTCTGAATTATCCTGGCCACATGACATAACGACAAGTGTCTTTATAAGAAGGAAGCAAGAAGTTCAAAGGCAGCAGCACAAATACGATGGTGAAGAGATGCTGCGAGAGGCCACAAACCGAAGCCTCTGGCAGCCTCTGGAAGCTGAGAAAAGCAAGGAAACAGGTGGTTCCCTAGATCCTGCAGAAAGAATCAGCCCTACCGACACCTTGACTCCAGCCCACCGAGACTGCCTTAGGACCTCTAACTTCCAGAACTCTAAGATAATAAATTATGTTGTTTTAAGACACCAGGTTTGTGGTAATTTATTCCAGCAGCAAGAGGAAATTAGTTTAGGCAGTAAGAATGAGTAAATGCAGAGGCTCGAGGTGCCCGGCTCTCTCTCTGCACCCCACAGCCCCGTGTTCTAGACCCACTGGACTGAGCCTGGCCTCCGGTTCCACTGCATCTGGGCCTGCTCTCCTTGGCACTTGTGGAAATCCGATCCTTGGGCTTCTGGAATTGGATAGGCTTGGGAGGCATCACCCAGAAAAGCCAACAAAGAATGCATTTGTTTTATTTCTTTTTCTGTTTTATAAACATCAGTTTTAGTAACTGTGGGAAAAATGATGAGAATTACAGCTTTTTACCCCATAATACTTTGAAATAAAAACAAATAAAATAAAGTAAATTAAGGAAATGTGCCAATTATGACCAAAAAGATAAACTGAGAAAAAAGAAAGAATAGCCGGTCTTTGGAGCGAGCGCTGTTGGCAAATTCCCAGTCTGGTTCTCCCATGGTTTAAAGCTCTGTCTGCTCCACTCTGACCATGCTCGAGAGCATCACACCCGTTCTCTGGCCTTGGTCTTTCTCTCTTGCGCCCTCCATCCCCTTCTCTCTCTCTGTGCTGAGCCCACAGAGCATCCACCTGCAGACACTGGAGCTGGAGAGCAGCACTCAGACCCCTGCAGGTGGGAGACCTGCTGGACACCTGAAGAGGACCCCGCTGGGGGAGGGAGGGCACCAACTTGTTCACTGCTATGTGATGTCAAGAAAGCAAGCATTTGCCCTGAGATAAACCTACCCATAGGTCTGGCAGCAGCCTGGCGTCCTCCCCTGGCACCCACTGTGGGGTCTGCTCATGCCACTCCAGGCCGAGGGAGCCCTGATTCACATGCTGCCTGGCCTGGCTGACCAAAGGCCCTCGGCTGGTATTTTTCTCTGTAAAGGTGGCAGGGTTCACCCCTGGAGAAGAGGACAAAGGCATCTAAGAAAGACTTAGAGTCCTGCCCGCCTCGTGGTCCTTCCCTCACAGAGGTGCCAGCCTGCAGCCACCTGGGGGAAAGCGAAGGCCTCGGAGAAGTGCTGAAGGTTCTTCTGGATCCTTCAACCTTTTCCCACACAGACTTTTTTTGGAAACCAAGACTAATGATCTGGTAACCCTCCAGACAGCCCTCCCAGAACCAAGGCTTAATTAGGGCTCATTTATAGGAAGTTACTGCATACGCAGTTCCAGCTAGTTTCCCCCAGGGCTTAAAGAAGAGATGACAGGGAGGTGATGGGGTCAAGTTTAGACTCCCCCTTTCTCAGAACCTGCTCCTATTTTCCACTTGCTTCAGGCTTCCCATGCTCTTCTTCAAATTTAAACAAAGCAACTGCTGACCAACCTGCATATCTTCATTAAGAAGTATCCACCTTGGCCTCAGAGAGATGCATATTTAGCAGTGTGATTATTTGGGGTTAGCTATTTTCCTCTCCTTACGAATACACACGAGGATTCTCCTGTTTCTCCTAACTTTGTTATGGTGACTGCCTCGCTAATAAGGGTTGGGCCTGTAAATGCATTTTGCTTCCATAATTACTGAGGGATTTAAATGCTCTCTAGAGATGCTAGTTGTTCAGATGTCCTGTGACTAGGCAGGGTCAGGAGCATAACCAATGAAGAGTCAGTGTATCGAATAACTCTGAGAGTTCACACGTTCAAATCTGAAGCCCGCGTTTTGCTCACAGTGTAGTTAACCTGGTGTAGGTATCTTCCTACTTTGTCCTGGTGGAGGAAGGGAAAGATGTGGTCCCTGCTGTTTGAGCAGAGGAGAGCTTGGGATTCTGACGGGCTATTCCAGGGATAACCATGACATCTGGGTGCGATCACATTTGAATATTTCTCACCAAACATTTGCTGTGTGCCAGGCTGCAATCTGCTGCCTCCCTTCTGCCCCTCTGCCAGATTTTCCCTCTAGACACCCGTCACCTGCGCCTGGATACATATCTCCCTCCCACAAGGTTTCCACCTTTGGTCCTGTTACAGGGCATTACCACTAGAGCCAGGTGCTTGGACATCATTGTTGGATGAAGAAATGGCTGCCAAATGCCAGAGTCTTTAAGGAAACCATTAGTTTTTGATTGGCACAAATTAAGTACAAAATCAGTTGTTTCTTGAGGTTTTTCTGAAATCTGCTTTGTGACAAATTTCTTGGGTAAATCTCAGAATCTCCAAAGTTAATTAACAAATACCTTGCAAAGTTAACTGGGCCATTCTCCCTCCTCCAGATCATATAGAACCTGAGAGTTCTGGACAACTTTATGGGTAGGAAATCTTATCAGAACTCTCTTCCCTTCCCCGCCCTCCCAAGGAATGTATTCCAGTATAAATCAAGACGTCAGCATGCAGGAAGTCATTGCAGATGGCTAATTTCACTCCTTCCTCCTACACTTTAAATTCACTTGCTTATTTGATGCATTTTACATGTGAGATTTATTTCTCCTTCTAAATTTTAAATAGTTGTTGAATATTGAAGGAATTGTCAGTTTAAGATAGAGGACTGTATATCTTATTGTTCTTGTTTCCACTTTATAACAGTGAATGAAGTAATCTGCAAGCAGCAAATAATCAATAACAAGATCCACATTTGCTGAGCATTTATTATGTGCCGGGCATTGTATTAGATGCACTACATCCTTGCTACACAAAGTGTGGTGCCAGCACTAGCAGCGTTTTCATTGCATGACAGCTTTTTAGACATACAGACTCTCAGGCCCCACATGAGCATTGAACAGGGTTTAACACTGGAATAAGATCCTTAGGGCTACATATGCACATTGTAGCTTGAGAGATGCTGCTTTGCATCATTTCTTTTATTACTTACAGTAATTCTGGGAGGTGAGACCTATTTCCCCCATTTTATAGATGAGAAAACTGAGACTCGGCAAAACTAAAATTGCCCAAGATCATATTACTAAATAGGTGTCAGATAAGGGATTTAAATTCAATTTTCTCTGTTGCCATATTCCATGCCTTTCTAGTTCTGCTATGATGACTTAGAGGAGAGTCCATCTGCAATAAAGATTCATCCCCGACGAGATATCTGGGTTCTCTAATTAAGTTTTGAAATTTTTCCAAGACAAAGCTGATGTGGCTAAAATGTTTAAAGGTGTTGACCAGTAAAATCTCTGTAAGTGCTTGCAGTTAATTTATTCATTCATTCATGCAGAACATGATGTTGTTGAGCTTCTCTTGGTTCCTGGCAGCAGGACAGGTGCCTCCAGGGGCACAGAAACTAAGGGGCTTGGTGCTTGGCTGGAAGAATGTTTGTTGCTGAGCAGTCACAAAAAGACTAGCAGCCCAGGGGCGCGAGTGCTTTCCAATATCAACACATGCCCCTCAGAAATGGCAGGCTACCTGGAGGCCCCAAACGTACTTCCAGGTACTATAGTAGCTGGTTCTGTTTACACTGCTGGTCCTGATGTAGCATGTAGCACCTTCCACCTCTTGTCAAGGAAGGGAGTTGTACAGAGCAGTTCCAAGTTCCTCTGGTGACATCAGCAACCGGGCTGCACATTCAGCTGTCCTCTTTCACAGGTGGAGGGGGCCGTTTCCATTCCCTGAGACTCCCCTAGAAAGAGGCTGTACGTGGTACCCACCTGGGCAGCTGGCTAGGGAGGTAGCCCTGCCCAGTCCATGGCCACTTCACACTCCTGAGTGGAGAATGAGTTTAAAGCTGCCACACAAATAAACTCTAATGGCTTTCTTCCCGCATGTATGTTATTAGAAGTTTCTTAGACTAGTGTTATGATGATAAGTGAAAAATACTTTGCACCATTGCGTCAAGCACTAATGCAGAATGGGAAGAATTTCTGCTCTTGTTTATTTATTTATTTATTTATTTATTTTAAGGCAAGAAAGGGAAAAAGAGAGAAAATCGCAGATGGGAAAGCAATTGGATCCCCATATCCTGCTAAGGTATTTGGGTAGATGCTGCCGGGAGTTCAGCGCTACTCCCACAGCGCTGGAGACAAGGCCTATGTCTCTCCTCGGCCTCCTCTGCACTGCAAAGTCTCTGGCAGCCGGAATTTTCAGTTTCTTGGGCATGCATGAACCACTTAGACCCATTTGACAGGCAGGTAAGCTGAGTTATGAGCCTCGCTCAAATCATTAGATAGATGTCCGGAGTATCTAATTGGCCTGTGAACCAGCATGTTTTTCTCAGCAGCAACATGCTGATAACTTACCGTTTAGTTTGCAACTGCTCAGTTACTTTGTTAACCCCTCATTCTGCATATGTTTATCTTCTCAAATTTAAGTGTACTTTGTTGTTAAAATCATCGGATTGAGAGGGGAAAAGACTGAATTGAAGTTCTAATGTTCTCCCCTGTCTTCACACTTTGAGTAAGTTACTTAACCTCTCTGGGACTCAGTTTTGGAATTTTTTTGTCTGCTTGTTTTTTGTTTGGGGAGTGAGAAATGATTTAAATGAACTAACTAGTGTGCAGGGTTTCGTACAATCTAAGGCCATAGTTTCCCAAAATTTCTATAGGTCTTTGCAGAGAGTTACATACTATCATGCCTCAACAGTCCAGTTTCAGGTGTCTCAACCAATGGCAGCTTTCGATGTTAAGGCTCAAAGACACTAAAGTAAATAATACACACATGAAAAGCCCTACAACGTGGTAAGGAGAATTTAGAGATCCGAGATGGGGAAGAGTCCAAAGGCTTCCCTGAGGCCAGGGTGGAATGCTGGCTCCCTCCAAAATCACTAAGCAACATGTGGCAAGACACAGCCACTTGCATGGTTTCCTGCATTGAGGAAAACTCCTCCTCTACATCATCTTAGCAGTGCCTGAAGGGGAAGGGCTCAGGAGGACTACTTATTGAGATTTCGAAGCCAGTTTTAAGGTCGGTCTTTCCATCCAGGAGTTGGGGGGGCCAGTTAGGATTCATAAGGCTCATGATGTAATCATGTAGGAGCAGTGGATACAAACAGTTTTGGGCTAGGAAACTTTGGCCTTTTCTATTGATGGCCTGATGGTCTTTCAGGAAGTCATCACAAGGAAAAATAAAGTTATTTGCAACTCTTATCTTCCTGAGCAATAGTAAAGTGTTGTTTAGACAGTAAAACAGTAAAGATTTGCTCATGTCCACCTTAAGGTGCCCAGAATGTTTGGATTCTCACCAGGTGAGACACAAGGCTGATGGCTGGGAACATTATCTGGAGGTGTGCCCGGTGGCTGTGACTCCTAGTAGGCTGTCAGTGTCACCCTCTTGGAAGCATCACTGAGGGCCTGGATGTCCTGGGGCCATATGCTTCCTGCTCATTATCCTTGTTTGGCCAAAAGGTCAATTTTCCCTTCAGATTCCCTAAGAGCCTTCCTGAAGACTCTTAGTGGCCATAGTTTGGCTGTCAGGATGAAGCCTGGAAACTGAGAATGCACATTCTTGATTTCATACGCATGTTTCTTTCTTGGCCCTACGAGTAAGGGAGACAGAAATGTCACTCCAGGATGGAGATAGAAGAGTGGCGGCAGAGCGGTGAAGAGCAGCAGGAACCTGCTCCCCCCACCCCGCCCCATGACAGGGTCCTGTGCCCCCAGCACACCTGAGGAACTCCAGCTTTTTAGCTCAAAGTAACCCAGTACGCAGGGGGAGAATTTTTCTGCTACCAGCTTCTAAGCAATTGTATTGAGCAACTGTGAATAAAAAACAATTAAATTTGCTAAAGGTCTGTGAAATCAGATCTAATCTCTTCGGGGACTTGGAAAAAACAAGCAAACAAAAGAGCTGAGTTATTGATTGCTGCATTTCAGCGGCTCTTAATCTGAAATGAAATCAGCCTGGGCTGGGGCCCAAAGGCCAGAGACCCTGATATCCATTCTCCTCTTGTCAGAAGGCCCACCTGTCAGAACTCGGGCTTCTTGCTCAACAACTAAATTAGTAGGCAGGTGGCAGGTTGTGGAGCGCCGTGGCCACTGGGCTTTCTTGGGGCACAAAAGGCAGAGCAAGAACCAGAATATTGTCTTAAGTGTAAAGCAACGGAGCAAATTGAGTTCACAGGGTCAACATTCCTCTTCACCGAATCCACAGAAGCACCTAATCTGGCCGGCGGCTCTTTAGCTCAGTCCTTATATTTCCCTTTTATGAGGTGCTGTCACTCTATTATCTTCCCCTGAGTTGGTCTTTACCCCTTCGACCTTCAGAGGGGGAGGGGGAGGAGGGCAGCACCAGTGGCTGTCGGGGGCTAGCCAGGGAGGAGAACGACGCTGACCTTGAATAAACCAGCTGGGTAGTTTTCCTGAGTTCAGGTTCTGTCTGGGCTGAAATGAGAGCTAGCAGGAGTCTCACTGGCCATGTCCAGCCCGGAAGCAGAAATCAGCACCTGAGAGATCAAGGTAGCTAATTTAAGGAGTTTTGCTTTTTTTTTTTTTTTTTTTTTGTAGAATTGCAGGAAAGACCATAGCAGACTCCCTGAAGCAAACCCAGTGAAGTTCTGGGATTAAAATGTGGATCTTCTGGCCTTTACTTTGAAAAGATCTAGTAATGGTAGATCAGTCAGAACATCTTAAAAGCTACAGCTTTTCAGATCCAGGGACAAGGAAGAAGAAAATAACCAATACCACCTTCTTAATGAGACCCCTTGAATCTTATAGTCCCCAAGAAACCATGAAGGCTTTTGCCTCACAGGGCAGGAAAATCTGAAAATGTTCTAGCTGATAGCTTAAAATCACTATTTCACAGCGACTACGACTGGTCCTACCTTCATGCTACCTGCCCCTGGACACTGGGCCTGCACCCCACCCATCTCACTACATGTCACAGCAAAACATCTTGGAGGCAGGTCATCAAGTCTGCCTTTACGACACATTCCTCAGTTCATTGCAAATCAGCCGCCATGGGGATGCCTGGTCAAGGTCAGCCATGACCTTACTGTTGACTAATCTTTTCTTTCCTCTTTAGCATGATTTCTTCTGCTCCTCCCGCCCCTCCTCCCATACCTGTATCTGCTCTTGTTCCTTTCTCTAAGTTCATACTGTTGTCTGCTGAGCTTTATCCTTGACTCTCTTTTACATTTCTGCATATTGTCTGGGTGAGCTCTGCATTCCCATGACTTCTACTCTCAATTTCACACAGATGACTCTTAAATGTGTCTTTGCCCAGACCTCTCCCCAACGTTCAAGGTGCTTCCCTCTGGCTACCAATGAAACATGTGTACTTGAATATCCAACAGGCCTCTCAAACTCAGTACATAGAAAGCCACATTCTCAAACCTTCTCCTCCTCCTGATATTATCGGGATCAACAGCATCGCGTGCAACTGGTGGCCCAAGCTGGAACTGTAACTTTCGATATGCCTGTTACTCTTCTCTCTGCCTGCCCTCTTACTCAGCCTCCATCCAAACTTCCTAGCTTAGCATATGGAGATCATTGTAAGGCCAAACCTACATTTCCCGACCTATATCCAACCTAGGCCAGTTTTCTACAGTAGCATATTTATTCCCTACTTCTTGATTTATTTAGAAATATCTCCTACATGTGAGGCCTCTTCCCCTTCTATGCCCTCTGCACCGTATCCTATAAGACCTGCTTCAAGTGAAGGCTCTTGGTCAGGTTTGTCTCTGCTCTCCCAGCTGGCCCTGGCCGCTTACTGTCAGGTACCCATGATCATATCCCTCTGCATGTATCCCACTATGCATTGATACATCTGTCCTCACCTCCCAGACTTGAGTAAAGAACACAAAGACATTAATTGTTTAATCCTTGTATCATATCAAATTTCTAGCACAATTTCTGGCCCACAGTAGAGCCTCAGTAACTCTTAGTCCAATAACTAAACAAGTATTTGGCTTAGGAATGAAACCAGACATAGGTAAGTCATAAAGGTATATAGGTTCTCCAAGGAGCCCTCATCTGAGACCTGGAAGATGCTAACACTCTGTGTCTGATTTTTAAGGGCCTCAGGGATGGTGATGAGGACCCCTTAAAATAAACATTTTGACTCCCACTCCACACAGTAGAGAGAAGGCCCCGGGGTTGGGGAGCAGCCTCCTTGGATGAGAGAACCAAGGGCACAGGAGAAATGGGGGAGACCTGGGCTCTCCTCCCTTCCACAGTGTGGGCAAGGGCCCCCACCAGGCCTCAGCTTTCTGTTTGTAAGTGGGGATAAGACACCTACTCTACACAGTCGTGTAAGAGCACAGTGAGTGTCCTCCGCGTTTCCACAGTCGTTCATGAACCCGTATCTGAGTGTCATTACTGTTTAGAGTAATTGGCTGTGATGCTGATGACAATGATGCTAATGAAAAAATAGGAATAATAAAGACAAAAAGTGACACAATAATAAATAGCTGTAGAACTCATATAGGAATGTTGAAACAAATTAAAATATTGGAGAACACTAGAGCTACTTAAATTGACAACTCTGGTGTTTCCATACATGCTATTTGAATACATCAAACTAGGGGTCTCTGGTGTAAATAAATGATAAAGAATGCATTTTTATCCAGTCCTCACATCACCAGGGCTTTCTACTTACACAGTATTGCACTAATGTCCAAATTCAGTAGGATTTGTAATGCAATTATGAATTCATGCCATAAACCTTTCCTGGTCTTCTGAAATAGCTTGCATTGCCTTCGGGTGTGTCCCAAGGTGCTCTGATCTTACCCTTATTATGGCACTGACATTGTAATTGTTGGTTTACTTCTCAGTCTGTCTCAAATATTATTTGAGCTTAAGGATGGGGCCTGTATCTCATTCACTATGCTCCTGGTACCTAGTGTAGCATGAAGCACTTAAGATGTACTCAAAAGATATTTGCTGGACTCATTCACTAAATCCACTTTCGTGCCTCTGCGGAGGGAGTGCCTCTCCCTGTGACAGGTGGTGGGATGTGGCAGCCCCAGCCATGTTCACTTACAGAGACTACAGACTGTCAGGACTTAGCCATAAGCAATTATTAATCATAATTGCAACAATAAAGCAACAATACAACATGCTTGGAGAAGGCGTGAGGTCCCCAAACATGTGTGAGGGTGTAGGATAGGCTTCTTTGGGGCCATTATATTAAAATCTAACCTACAAGGGAGAGTTGTCCATACAATAGGTTCAAGGGATGGGGGTGATGGTGGTGGGTGGGAGGAACAGTCCAGACTGAGAGAAGCAGAAAGCCAGAGATGGAAAGGTGCCACTGAAACCACGAAACACCTGAGACCCAGGCAGATAAGAGGACTTGCCTCCTCTGGATTGCCAAGTCAATTAATAGCAGAATAAGGACTGGAATCTGCAGTTTTGTCTCCCATAACACACTACACAACACATAGCTGTGGTCAGGAAAACGAGCGAAAGCCTTGAGCAATTTAAGAGTGACAATGAGCGGAGATCCAGACTGATTACACAAAAGGGAAGAGGCAAGTTCATCCTGAAAGTCACATCGTGTTCGTCAGTATTAAATGGCTCTTCCAAAGCCCTGGTCCTGTCCCGTACCTTATCACAGTGTTCAAATGGAGCTGACAGGTCCCCTGCCTCCCTGCAGCAGATGCTGCCCATTTTCCTCCAGGAGAAGGTGTCTCCACAGGCTGTAGCAGCTGGGGCCTCTCTGGGCCACAGTCTGAATAATCTACTTTCTGCTCTCCTGGAATGCGATCTCCCAGCAGCATCCTGCAGGCTGCCACCCTAATAGCCTGTCTCCCCACAGGACCCCAAACCTGTTGCTGCATCCCAGTCAGTATCTTCTCCCCGCACCAGGCTGTCCCCTGAGGCACTGCAGTCTCCTGCAAACTGCAGGGAGATATGCTACATTAGCTTGATTTGCAGCTCCGTGTAGAATGTCGCAGAGACCTGCAAAATCCCCACAGTCTTGATTATGTTTGCCTCTTGCTGTTTATCAGTGCTACCTGTCTATTTTTATAGCCACCTCTCAGCCAGTCTCAGAATTCCAGCTCTCTTGATGGGAATCCCTCCCTGGTAGTGTGGGTCTCTCATTTTGGTGCCTGGTGGGTAGTGAGAAGAGAGAAAAGCGAAAAGGACGCCTGAGGGATCCATTCCGCCTTGTGAGGGCTGCTGTCCTGGTTGTCAGGGCTCTTGATATTTCCTTCCTGCCCTCCCTGCACCTCGCACACACGTGCACAGCTGGATGGGAGGGTGGACGGGAAGTCAGGCAGGTTAGATAAAAAGGTACCAATGAACACATTGCCAAGATGCCAAAATCTCTGGGCATAGCCCCAAATAGTCCTCTCGCCCAGCCTCTGTCTCTGCAACTTCAGACAGAAGAAGATCTATCTGGTCAATGATCTGCTCACCTCCTCCCTCCATAGGCAGGGGCCGGCCAGCAGAGACTCATGCTCACGGCCGTCCTGGCCGCACGCAGCCACCCCGCATCCCCACTCATTGAGGCAGTAAATGTCTATGATCTCGTCACTCACAACCAGCCTGACAAAGGACAAAGTAGTTTGGCTTCTATGCCCATTTCACAGATGAAGAGGTGACCCTCGCAAGATTACATGGATCCTGGAGCCAAGCATGCATCTCCTATAGTAGCTGTCACTGGATGAGGGTCTGCTTGTCCCCCTATACCTCCTATCCCTGGGAATTTCCATATAGTAGAGCCCTGGGTGGCCAGAGGCCAGTAAAGAGCCCTGCTCCCTACCACTCCCCCCCACCCTCCCGCCAACCCTGCCCCATTTCCCCTGACCCTTGCACCACCCACCACCCCCGCCCACCCCATTCCCAGCACCCAGACTTCCCTGCTTTGAGTGGAGGGAGGATAAAAGCTATCTATAAAATGAAATTTTAAGAAAGAGATGCTCTTATATTTGATGATCCCTTTTTGAGAAATTAAAAAATATTTAATGAATGCAGGAGGTTTTGAACCTACCTACAATGGAGGGAAGATCTAGCTTTCATCATTTGCAAGACCCCACTTTTGTCCGGTGTGAATTCTTCACACTAATAACAAGAAAGCCGAGAGGGGGAGCAATAAATTCCTGAGAAGAGAGCTGCCATGTTCCATGCAGGAAAATGGCCCTCAGAATGCACCTGGAGGTAGGCGAGCTCCAGCCATCTTTGTTCTCTGCCAGGCACTGGGGAAATAAAATAACAGTTGACAAACCAAGACCCATCCTTTCATGAACTTTACAGTCTAATGAGGGAACATATATTGAATAAATGATTATCTCATTAAAAATTGTGATGAGTTCTCAGAAGGAGAAGAGCAAGTTTCTGTGAGAGGAACTGACAGAGGACCTCCTTTACATTGGAGGGTGTCAGGGAAGACGTCTTTGAGGAAGTGACAATTAACCTGACATACAAATAGACTCTGTGTGGTTAAGAGCAGTTAATGAATCATTCAAGACCACTTGGCTAGGACAACCGGATGCAGCAGAATCAGGGTTAAGGGTCAGAGGACCTCAAGTCTGTGGCTTCAAACATAATATATTTTTTATGAAAATAATTAAACATAAATTGTTCTACAAGTATAATTTTAAAGAGAAAATTGGCTTACTCAACTCACCAAAGAATCCCATTCTGCAAAGGCAATTAGTTTCAGCCCTCATCTGTTTATTTGCATGTTTACCTCCAGATGTCTAAATAACATGCTTATAATGCTACCTCATAAATTCTAGACATTCATCTGCTACACAAGATGAAGATTTAGCATTCTTAAACCTCCCCATCACAGTTACCTTTCTTATTTTCCCAACATAGAGTCTCACATCACAATTGTTGTTGGAGTCGATAGTTAATATTCAAATTATCAATAATGCAAATCAAGCCAAATAAATTATGATTACATTTACTTTTCTGTACAACTTCCTATTTTTCCTAGAGTTCTTTATATTTCTCTGTATACATACCTATTTTTCTCTCCAAATTTTCCCATTGTTCAGTAAAAGAGTTTCTCAGAGTTTTATACCCAAGGCCATCTGCTAGTTTTCATTGCTGCTGCTGCAGTGTTGAGCTGGAGTCTCTGTCCTGGAACACTGGGCTCCATTTGAGCTGGTCACCCCCGGGCCAGCTTCATGGCTGCCCTCCGGAACTCCCATCACAATCGTCCCTACCTCTCTCCCATTTTGGAATTTTTCCCTCAGGGCTTCTTTTTTCTAGATTTCTCCTGTGCTTTAGAAGAGTACACTTTTCAGTACTTCCTGAGGAAAGTGTAGAACACTTGTATGTGTGAGGAACACTGCGGATCTTTCCTCACATGTGATAGTTTGGTTAGGTATAGAATTCTCACTCTCAACTGGTTTTTTCTTGAGAATGTCCTCATCACTCCCTAACTTCAACGGTGGCTGTTTAGCAATGTTGTGCCACCCTGACTCCTGGTTCTTGGTATATGATCTCTATATATTTTTTTCATTAAAAAGATTTTTAGGCAATTCTTTTAATTTCTGGTATTTTGGAATTTCCTTAGATATACAATGCCTCAGTGTAGGCCTTCTGTTTTGTTTTTTTCTTTAACCTACTCTCCTGAATACTTAATGAAATCCTTTTCAATCAGTTTTGGAATCTTATCTTTTTCTATTTATTTTTTAATTTCCTTCTCTTTTTTCCCCTCTTTCTCTATCTTTCTGGAAGTCCCACTAAATGCATGTTGTATTTTTTTACTTTCTCTCATTTATATTTTTTATCTTTTTCTTCTATTTTCTGGGAGAGTTCTTCAACTTTAGCCTCCTATACTTAAAATTTATATTCCCTAAATTTTTTTTCAGCTATAGTTTTGTTTACATTTGGGGGTTCTTCATTATTCTCTGCTATGTTTTTTGTTTGAGAGGTCGGTGCTAAGAAGCCCTTTCAAAGCAGTAGATGTGAGTTTGCTGACTAGAGGGCTTTGCTATAAGCTACTCAGGTGAGGAGCCAGATATTTTGTTGAAGAACCCCCAAATATCAGTAATGTTTGTTCTATTCATGTAGGTGACTTTTTCAGAGAAGGCTCTTCCAATCTGCTTAAGTTCCTCATCCCTGACTCTGTGGTGCCTCAGGCCCCGCTGGTTCTCACACTGGAGCCTGCATCCATATCCCCGGAGAGCCCGCGGAAACACAACCTCTGGAGCGCTCCCACTGCAGGATCTCTGGTTCACTTGGTCTGTTGTGGGGCCTGTGACTTTGCAGCTCTGACAAGTTCCTAGGCACCGTTGATGTTGCTGGTTTGGGGACCACATTTTTGTGGCCTGCTCTGGAGAATAAGCTTCCCATCTCTTCCCAGAAAAGTAGTTGGAGTCCGCAGTCCTGCATGGATTTAGAGAACGTAACTTTTCCTCACAGAGCCTTTTTAAAAGTCTTGCATTTTGTGCCATCCCTTACCACAGCCTCCGTAAAAACATGGAGTTGCAAGCGCATGTGTGTGTCTGGGGGTTTGCAGCCTGAATAAGCCTGCTTCTCCTTGCCAGCCATTCAGTTTTAGCTTTTCCAGCTCTGCTGAATCAGTTACCATTCATTCATCTGCTTTCGTCTTATACAATTTTGCCAACATAGTTCATCTGCTGATCTTTTCTCTCATTTTATTTATCTACATAGATTTTTTTTTTCACTGTTATTTTAGGAGGGTATTGGGAGGAAGTAGAAGTTAACACAGTTCTTCAGGCCACTATAATTAGTCACATCAGGAATTATTTCGATTGCAGGGCATTGTCTCCCTTCCCCGTATTAAGCACAGCTCACTTTGGCCGTGTACTTAGAATGAGCTGATTCTGTCTCCAACCAGCCCAGAGACCATAAACGTGCCATTATCCCAATCATGCAAAGCACTCTCATTTCTATTCCTGCTGAGGGAGAAAAGCTTCCCAGAACTAAATTCCCAACCAAATGCTTCCCAACTACATTCCAGAAAAAATAAAAATAAAAAAGGAAATTTGAGATTTTCTTGACTGTTTGGAAATTTTTCCAGCACAAGGTGTTAATCCTTTACTTTAATTCTGATTGAATTAAGGGAGGACAAAAGAAATCAATTCACTCTCCATATGCTGCATGGCAAAAACCACCACTCACTATGGAATATGTAAGGAAGGAGAATAAAAGAATAAATTCATCAACTAACAAGATAAGTGCCTTGTTCCTCCATCTGTTACTGCTGTGTCCTTATCTGGGATTGGAGCATGGCAGCCACGATCTATCTTGTGTCAGGTATTATATTCCAAACTCATATGAATGAATTTTCATGCTAGTAACCATCCATGATCTCGCCCAGCCACAGCTAAATTTGTCCTCAGGCACCAACTGTCTTTTTGCATTTGGAAGTCCATTGAATTCACAGACGGGAATAGGACTGGCTGCTGCTGCGAGGTGATGGTATCTGCCTCGTAGTTTTTCCAGCACGGCTCTCTCTGCTGTGCTAGGGCTGGTGGTGATGGCTTCGTTGATTCACTCCTGAGGAAGTTCAATGTCCTTGCAGGAGATAAGGAGCACACTGGAGACCTGCAGGAAATGTATAGAGAGGGCCCATGGGTGGGTACATCTACAATGGATAGAATCATCGTTTAGGCGATTGGATTAGATGTGTCGCTTCTCAGACCACAGGGGAAAACTTCCGAATAGTGTTCAATTGGAATGACATCCCACGCTCTTCAGCAGCCCCAATTATGCGGTGATGATTTCCTCATTCACAAACAGAGTTTATTTTGAGGACTGAGCCTTAACTGAGCATCCAGGTGCAGAAGCGGAGATGATGACATGTGGCATGGGAAACCGTGATTTTGGCATTTCTGACAAGGGCTGAAAGTCTCAGTAGGCAGACAAAATTCGTTTGCATTCATGGTTGAGACTGAGCCTTACATGTGACTACAGAGGTTGTGTAATCTGTCTATATTAATGTCACCATCATCATCATCCTCATCAAGGACTGCAGCAGCAGCGGCACCACAGCAGAGGATGCATGACAGCTTTCAGCACTTGATGAAAATCTCATCTGTGTCCATCCCTGTCTTCAGAACTTGAACACATCTAATACATAGTACACGTGGTGTGCTGGACAGGTGACTTAGGCTGTAGCATTCATGAGCTGCATTTGCTGCAGTGGTCCAGGTGAGGCACAGTGAGCAACTCAAATTTGCAAGTTGTAGAGTGTTGGGAAGAAGGGAAATGGGTTGAAAATATTTAGTAACAACATTCAGGGGTAAAGACTAATCATATTGTGATAGAAGAAAGAGAGTGAAAGATGAAGTTTGTCTTCTTAGTTTCCAGTCTGGGTTTGTGGTTGTGCTATATTTAGAGACTAAGAAGAAAATAATAATAGATCATATTATGGAAGAAAATATGATAATTTGCCTTGGAATATACATCTTGGGATTGAGATGCCTTTGAGCACCCAGGGAAGGCTCTCTTGCAAGAAGTGAGCACATGAATCCAAAACTCAAGGGAGGTGTCGAGGGATGGAGATCTACCCGTGGGCTGTGGTGGCAGCCTCTAAGATTGGCCCCAGTGACTGCCGTTGGCTGATCTTCATGCTGTGTGCAATCCCCTCCCCTAAGTGTGGGCTGGACTTACTGACTTGCTTTTAATGAGTCGACTACAGCAGAAGCAGTGGTAACTCACTTCCAAGGTTATCTTATAAAAGGACTATGACTTCCACCTTGAGATCTCTTTATCAGTCCTTCTGGGATTGCTTACCTTGGTGAAAGTCAACTTGCATGGTGTGAGGCATTCCTGTGCAGAGACCCACCAAACCCACCAAGGAACGGAGGCCTGCAAAAACTGCGTGAATGAACTTGGGAGAAAATCCCCCTTTTCCTCATTTGAGTCCTCAAATAAAACTAGTTCCGAGTGCCAGCTGGGTGGCAACCTCATGATCGATCTGGACCATAGGCACTCAGGTAAGCCTCTTCTGGTTCATGACCCACAGAAAAAAACTGAGATAATTAGGTAATAAATGTTTGTTGTATTAAGTTGCTAAGTTTTCGGGTAATCTTTTATGAGGCAATAGACAACTAATACAGGTAGTTAAAATTATGAGGATAGTTGAGCTCATCTAGGAAGACAGTGTAGAGAAAGAAAAGTTGAACCTGGATGCTCAACAGTGTCTAAAGGATTGAACCAAAAAAAAAAGAGTCAATTTGAAGATGGGGAGACAGAAAGAATAAAGAGAAGCAATAGTAAGAGTGAAATGAGAGAAATGAGAAAAACCAGGGGTCAGGTGGCATTCCAGAAGCCCAGGTAGTGCATTTTATGGCAAGAACGGGAGGAGGAGACAGCAACCATGTCAGTATCAAATGCTGCAGGTAGCTCAAGTAATATAAGGTTTGAAATGACCTATAAGTTCTATAATTAGGTGGTCTTGGGTGATTTGACTAAGCGCAGCTTCAATAGACTAGGGAGGATAGGAAGCAAAGGGCTGGGGGGTAGAGTAGGTGGGGAGAGAGCTCAGAGACTATATTTTGAGAAGAATGAATTGAGGAGAGAGAAGGAGGATTGGATGGCAGAAAATGAGGGCTTTTCACGGAAGGTTCTTGAGTGTGTTTATGACTACGTTGGAGCCATTGGGGGGGCAGAAAACCCAGGCAAGGTTAAGGATGACCTGTGGAAGAAAGCCACAGAGAGGAGAAGCTGGGGTCAAGGATGCAGGGGTAAGCAGTTGGTCTAAACTGAGCTTTTACTGGCTAAGACTGGAGGGAAGATGCAAGAGGAGATTGCATGTGGGTATAAATGTGTTTCCTGGAAGGAGGATGAAAAATAACAAGATTATACTCGACCTTGATTTTATCATCAACACAGAAAAGGGATATGTATAAAGACAGTGCATCTCAAACTTTTCACTAAACACCCCTAATGAGAGAGAAAAGCAAACGCATATCCATAGCAGTCTGCAGTCATAGCATGAAGGCGTCAGCAGCAATCTTGGAAATTCAAATCTATTATTAATCTGTATTATTTATATTATAATCCTTATTGTAGCCATGTTTTAATATAAAATGTTTTGAATTATTATAATATTTAACTTTCCTCCAAAATGATTCAAATGAAATGTATGCTTCTGAAAACTTCTCAGTATTTCTCCCGTGGCATGTTGAACTTGGCATGTGGCCCTGTACCCCTAAGGGTGTGTAAAGAGCTGTTAGAGAAACCCAGCATTAAACCATTAGCATTCACTGACACAGTCGCACATTCAGGTGTTGAGATTCATTTCGTTCTCAGTGGTCACCTTAGGAAGCACAATGAGCAAATGAAGGAGAGGAAGAAGAAACTACTTTCAGTTGCAGAGATGAGGTGAGAAAACAGACAGGGAAAGATCTGAAGCCTTGGGTATCATTGCCTAAAACATTGGGTAGACCTCTTTGGCACGCCAGAGGTATGGCCATGAATTTGTGGGGCATGACAGAGTTGCTGACCCTTGGGGTCAGGGATGGTTTGCGGTAACCAGTCCAGTGTGGGAATAAGGACAGAGAGACGTGGAAGCTGTTGAGATGTGTGACAGTGTGATAAAAACACACAAGACTTGCCTGTTTTGCCAAGAGATAGACCCGGTAGACATTAACAATCCCTGTAAGATTAGAGTTAGATATGTATATATATATATATATATATATATAAAACGCTTCCTCCAATGTCTTCTTTTTTGTACATTTCTCAGCCTGTCGGCACCACCAAGTAGAATAAAATGGTCTGCCCTAGGCCAGAGACACCCACCGTGTCCCTGAGGCATTCTTCTTGGGGGTGGTGATGAGAGGATGGAGCAGACTTCATCCAACCACCTTTGCTTTTGGGGGATACCATACAAATTATTATAAGCCCATTTTTTTTTTTCTTTTAGAACAAGGGTTAGCAAACTTAGTAAAACCAACCAGTCAAATGCAGCCTGCCACTTCCTAGTAAGTGAAGTTTTACTGGAACCCAGCCAGGCTTATTCACAGACATACTGTCTATGGCTGCTTCTGACCTATAAGGACAGATTTGAGTAATTGTGACAAAGACTTTATGTCCCTTAAAGCCTAAAATAGTTACTATCTGGCTAGCTATAGAAAAAGTTGGCCCACCCCAGCCTAGTTTGACTTATGAGATAAAATTTCTAAATAATTTCTGAAGATCACCCCTGCTTATTTTCCACAGCAATTCTGAGTTTTCAAATATTCAACTGGAGACATCCCCCTGCTCAGCCCAGCTCCTCAGGCCCAGTGGAGGAAGGGCTGGCTGTCTTATACCTACGACACCCCCAGCCTTCACCTGAACCCACCTGAAGCTTGGTATTATGAGCCCATTAAAACTTTCTGTGCTAAATGCAGTTTGCATTCTGGACAACTATTCCTAGAACAATTCCTAGGAGAGAAGCTCCCAAGCCCAGCTCACTCTTCTAGTAGTTTCTAAAATTCTCCAGTTTGCAGATGGAAACAACCTTAACACTGTCCCCATTCACCCTCCCTAGCTGTTCTTCTCCCACCAAATTTCATTTTTCTTCCCTTTAGAACTTCCCAACAAGCACATTCAGAGCTCTGGACTTAAGCTGCTCTTTTTCTCTCGTCTTTGATCCTCAGTAGAAACGGTAAACGTTATTAGTTACCACACTTTAAAAAATACATGAATTCCTCATATAAAAGGATGTACTCCATCCATCACACCTAGGCCTGCTTCACCTCCCTCTCCTTCTCCTTTGCAGTCCGGAGCCGCTAGTGCTCACAGCCTCCGCCTCAGCACTGGTATCCACACGCCCATATGACATACACCAAAGCCAAAAATGATTATTCTTGCTTTAACATTCTGGCAATGCATATGACCCATGCTAAGCCCTCTCCCCACGACATGGGACGTTGAGCTGTTTGCGTGTAGGCTGGCGCATGTCCTTACTTAGAGAGCACTCCAGGCTCTGAGAAATTGTATGTGGGGTAGTACAGTTTGGTTTGGGGATGACAGAGAGGGCTGGTCCCCTAACGTGCTTCTTTGTCCCGCAAAGACAAAGCTTGGCGCAGTTGCCTCTTCCCTGGGCTTTTCACTGGGGCCGAGATCTCGCGCTAACTGCTGGAATAGAGAGACGCCCCTCTCTTTGCTTCCCACTTGGGCCTGATGGATTTGGGTTGTCTCTTCGGAGGCTCCCAAGTCCCTGGTCTAATTTCAATTAGAGCGCGCTCTGTGGCGGTGCGGGGGGCTAGGGACTCAATACCTAATCTCCACACTAGCTGATTCACCTCTTTCCTGAGCTCTGTCATCGGCAGCTCCGGGGAGAGGGCGGGAGCAAGAATCGAGCAATCTTTCAGAAGAATAAATACGGTTTGTTTGTATTTGTATTTGCTTCCATGCTGAATTCTGATTGCATCCTGTGCCTTGACACCACAATTATTATTAATTTCCCCGTCTGCTCTTCGATTCTTGCTGCCACAAAGACGAGATGATGGATAATGTTAGATGTGGTAATTGGATGAGTTGGGGGAAGGGAAGGGGAAGCAGAGACAGATGTTTCCTTATGAGATTTTGCATCTCTGGGCCTCCAGAGCAGAGGCCTAAAACCGAGAGGCATGGGCGCAGCTAGGCGAGCGGGGATGCCCGTCCGGGCTCGGCGGCTCTGCCCTACTTCTGTGTCTTTGCTCCACTTATCCTTGTGCTCCTGCGTGTCCGGCAGCGACATGTCACTCCCGTTTCTGGTGAAGGCTGGAAGGCAGATAAGATGGAACCTAGAAAGCACGACGACCTGATGGCTCAGACGGCCACACCACAGCCTGCCCCGCGGTGGCCCCACGGCCAGCAGTTGTGCAGCCTGTGCCCCTTCCAGGGAGTGGCTTGCACATGGACGGGGCTGGTGCTCCCCCCACTGAGCCCCTGCTCTTACAGCTGAAGAGGCTGGGCCCCAGCAGGGAGGCGGCTCTGAGGGCCTGCTCTTCCCCACACCCCTGCCCTGGGCCGAGGCAGCCTCCTTCCCTCCTTGGCCCCACCGCTGGGCTTGACTCTCGTCCGGGGGGCGTCTAGTCTCCCCACCTGGTGGTCTGCCCCCTGCCAACAGCTTCCCTGCCCACACAGACTCGTCCTCCCTAAGTTGCTGTCTCTGCCTTGCCAACACCAGCGTCCAGTCTGATGTCAGCAAGGACGGCAGGAGACAGCCCGGTCTCTTGAATTTACACCTGGGCTTGGTGTGGCCTTCCAGAGCCTCCAGGTGTGGTATTTCCTGGGCTGAGCTGGTAGAATCTAAGAGCCGAGAAGGGAAGTTGGACTTTGCTCTCTCTGAGGACTCGTAAGACCTTCCGAATCCCAGCAGAGACTGCCACGCTTCCTCCAGTGTCTTCTTTTTTGTACATTTCTCAGCCTGTCGGCACCACCAAGTAGAAGAAAATGGGCTGCCCTAGGCCAGAGACACCCACCGTGTCCCTGAGGCATTCTTCCTGGGGGTGGTGATGAGAGGATGGAGTAGACTTCAAAGTTCAGCCTCTTCATCTAGGGCCGAGGCCAGTGACCAGTGACCCAGAAGACACACAGCAAAGCCACTGCGTGCAAATGGCCATCAACTTCAGCTGGACAAGGCTGCAACAGAGCAGGAGGAACAATGGCCAAAGTTATTACTATTTTGGAGAGTCTTGCTGGGGGCCTGTTATAGCCTCTGTTTCTGCTTAGGAGGAAGCTTCTTTTCATCCACCAAGAGCCCTCTGGGGGATGGCAGCAAGGGTTCACAATACGTGTGTTCAAAAACTGGGGGGAGGGGGCGGGGGGGGAATGTAGTGAACAAGAAGCATTTGGAAAACAAAGGACCAAGTGCTCCAGGGAGGGAGCAGAAGGGAGGGTCCCTTGGGCCTCTGAGCTGTAAATCGGCACGGTCAGATTAGGTACTTACATTTATTTTTTTCTCATCGGCACGGCCGCTGCAGCCGTAGAGGAGCTGCCGTGAAGTTGCTCACGCATGAGATTAGCAGCGGAGGAAGGACGGCCAGGGACTGCAGGTGCAGGCGGGCACTGCTGAGAGGAGCGGGAGGGTGACCAGGTATGGCTGCTCACTCGTGGGCTCCAGCAGGGGCGACGAGACTGGGGCTTAGGGTCCGACTTTATGGATAAGGACGAGACCCTCAGGATCATTAGAGTCCAACTTCCTCATTGCACAAATGGGGAGGGTACTTGCCTGAGGGCGCACAGCAAGCTGGCGGTGGAGCTCAGCTGGCTTGCCCCGTGTAGTCCCGCCTGCAGCGGGGTTATGGCGCAGGGGAGCGCACGCGGTGGCTGCACCGACAGATGGTGGATCCAGCGTCACCCTGGTCGGGCCGCCTTCATCTTCCCCATCCAACCCTCTCTCTTCTGCTTAACTCGCTCGCTCTCTGTCCCTGTGGTAATTTCCACCAGCTGGCCCTTCAGAGGAGCACGTGAGCATGCGTGCATGTGTGTCCAGAAGCATGAAGGCCGCAGGTGTGCTAGCTGATCATGTCCTGCCCAGAAGGGACTGGAAAGTCCTTGGAAGCCTGGCTCATGTCACACGTGTGCACGAATGGGCTCCACTGTCAAGCCACTCTGCTTGCTGGACAAAAATTTGGGTGAGTCCAGGAAAGACAGCTCTCGCCTCCTGGCTCCACCCATTCCTTCTGGGCAGTGTCCCTGTGTTAGCTCAAATGAGCACTGGATTGAGAGACCTGGAGGCTGAGGTGCCCCAGCAAGCTTTGCCTAAGGGAATGGTCACCCCTGAAGGGACTGCTAGGGCCAGCTGGAGGTTAACGGCATCTTTTCTTTTCTTTCCCGCAGGTCCCAGGGTAGATGACTTTCTCTTATTTCTTAAGTTGCCACCACTTACTTTGTCTGTCAAAACTCTTCCCAAAGACTATGCTCCCACTTGGACACATCCTCCCAAGTGCCACCTTCGCTACTGGCTCCTGGGCTGTGCCAGCTCCTCTCTGGGTCCTCCGCTTCCTTTCCATTCACCTAGTAGATGGGGAAGAAAAAACAAGGTTTGCATGTAGGGCATGGGGGTGCAGAAGTCACGCGTGGGGGCTCACGGACCAGATGCAGAAGTGGCACGGGACTTCTGCCCACTTTCCATTCACTGGATCTCAGTCCATGCAGGGCCACTACCCACGATGGGCGCTCGCTGCCGCACACCTCGCTTGGGCCCATTCTCCCTGGACCCACCTCCCTTTTTCACTGAACTAATCCCACCTCCACCAGTTTCCAAGTCAGGCTTTACTCTGGAAAGCCACCCCTGAATCCCTGTCCCAGGCTGCTTGGCCACCAGCACCGAGGTGCACTGTGACCCCTGTACTGCCCTGGGCACCTTTATCAAGCTGTTGTGGATGCTCCTCGTCCATTTTTCTGATTAGACCAGGAGGTTCTCAAGGCCCCAACTGCATTTTTTTTCTTTTTGGATATTTTTGATTTTTGACACAGTGCTTCATATAATAGATCAGGGATTCTTAATAAAGATTATAACTTAAAACCACTTGGAAACCTTTTAAAATACCTGTGCCTGGACTCTACCTCCAAATAATTAAATTGGAATCTCTGAGCATGGGGTCCAGGTATTTTTTTAAAAGCTCATATATTCATTCAGGGTTGAGAACCATTGTAGTGGATGCCTCAGAAATGTTTGTTGAGTGAACAAACCCTTCTTTCCAAAATTTAGGAATGCAAAGGAGACAGGGCAGAGCAATGGAGCTCCCGCTAACCTCCTAAAACTCCCTCACGTGATGTGCCATTGCAAAATGTGTATTTCCCCATTTCCCAGTATACAGCCTCTAAAATCCCCAGACTCCCTAAAATTACGTCTTTTTTATGCTAATGATTTGCTGGGGGCTGGCAGCTACTAGGTAGCTCCAAGATGGTGTTCCTCACCAGAAAGACCTAGCATGACTTCCAGCCCAGCCCCAGCCTCAGAAAGGAGAGGAGGCTGAAGGTGGAGTTGGTGGCCGGTGGCCAATGGTTTAATCAGTCATGCCTATGCATTAAAGCCTCCAGAAAAGGCCTAAAAAGACAGGGTTCGAAGAGCTTCCAGATGGCCAAATGCATGTAGGTTCCTGGAGGAGAGAGGCCAGGGAGGGCGTGGAAGCACTGACTCCTCCCCACACTTCACCCTGTGCAGCACTCTGTACCCTTTGCAATATCCTTTATAATAAACCGGTAAACGTGTTTCCCTGAGTTCTGTGAACCACTCTAGCAAATTAGTTGAACCCAAAGGGGTTTGTGGGAACCCCAGCTTAAAGCTTGTTGATCAGAAGTTCCAGAGGTCCAGACTTGCCACTGGTGTCTGAGGGTGGAACAGTTTTGGGGACTGAGCCCTCACCCTCTGGGATCTGACACTATTTCCAGGTAGTTAGTGTCAGAATTGAATTAGAGGCACCCAGCTGGAGCCTGCTGCTTGTTGAGGGGGGACCCCCACACACTTGATCACAGAAGTCTTCTGTGTTGGTATTGTTATTATTAGTGTGATAGCAGAGGAAAAACACAGTTTGAGTTTTTCCATACAGATAGATTATGCCCATTTCATGTGGTCTCTATATGTAAAAATTGGTCTGTATTACTCATTTTAAAAAAAATCTTCCAAACTTATTCTGGGTATTATAAATTGAACAGAACAAAATTTATTTCTTTTCTTTCTGGAATTAGAAGAAAAACAGTATCCTTGCAGAGAAAGAAAGATAAACAACTAGTTAACAAATGCTTTATTGTAAGCATTTATTGAGTGCCAACTAAATGCCTAAATCCAAGTGGAACCATGAGGCATATGAAGTATAAGGGCTTGGATTTTCAATGTAGGTAGGGAAACCAAACAGGCACACAAGATAGAAATTTACATATGAGTATTTTCTCTGGGTATTTGTAAGAATTACATGACTTAGTACAGATAATTAGAGAAAAACACAGGGTACTCATTATGCAGTCCAGGAAATACTGCAAAGGAGTAGAGGAGAGAGAACCCGCGGTGAAGAGACGTCTTGGGCTTCACCGAGGGGCGAGACCGTGGGTTCAGGCTGGAAGGAGGGGCCCACGGGGGAATTGCCGTGGGCAGAGGGAAGCCATGCCTGGCCAGAGGACTCCTGTGTGCAGATTTCCAAATGGGCATGGTGGTCTGGACATTTTAAAAGAAATAGGTCTGGCTGGGACACAAGGCGTTGGAGGAAGGAACAAGAAGCCCGTGTATTTGGGGACAATGGGCTAAATTACTGAGGGCTCTGGTGGGAGAGACGAGATCGATGCTGGAGATGGTGAGAGCCGGGGCTGGTGTGTGATCTGGGGGCCCAGTGGTCACTGTGGGATTTAGAGAGCGGATTCTGACAGCGGTGTGCGTGAAGGGTGGGTGTGCGGGCAAGCGCACAGAGGCCCGTAAGGGAACTTCTGGGTACCTGAGCATGAAGTCGTCGAGCTCTGGCCCCCCGTGATGGCCGTGGAGGAAGGGGTGAGTGAGAGCCTCGTTCACACACCACACAAACAGCCTGTGCCCCCTTCCCTGTGCCTTTAACACCCTTTCCTCACCAGCTGGAGGTCACGTGGGCCCCTGGCTGTGCTCCTGGGGCAGAGCCTCATGGAGAAGGGATGGGGCATGGAGAGCTGGATGCTATTTTGTCACCATCAAAGTCTCCTGAATGTGTGGAGTTTTCTGAGTTTAATGGGCGCGGCCTGCTGTGCTGGGCCGCTGGGAGCTCCCGCCTGCTTTCCCTCAGAGCTTTGCTCAGGCCTAGCAGACTCTGTGCTCACCCTCAGTAGTGGATGGTCTCAGGCAGGGGTTCCCCCTTTGAAGGCATCCTCCTTTTAAGACGTGGGAAAAGACTTTCTCCTTTCCCGAGCCGAGAAACTCAGCAGAGGCTACTTATTTCCAGTGTGTGCTGCATGAAAACAGGCCGGCAGGAAGCCTTCCGAACTGAGCCACATACACATTCTCATTTGTAGAAGGGGGCTAACTATAGCTTTTTTGCCACCTTGTAAAGCTGAGTGATGATATGTGAAAATACCGGCTGCATGGTAGGTGCCCATAAGGAGAGCCACTGTTAATGTAGACATTTGTTTTCATCCCTATGAAGACAGGGGCCTAAAGGGCTCCTTGGCTTTCCCGAGGCCCCACAGCTAGATGGTCCCTGGTACGAGCCTGGCTCCTCCAGGATTCCTGGGGACACACATGTCCTCCTGCAGCACAGACAATACTTAGAAACAGGCCAGGCAGTTTCTTGTGATGCCTCTGGGTGGGATTTTTATCACTCAGATTAAAAGGTTTATTCAATAAACCTTCAGGGAAAAAAATAACTATCTCTGTGGCTCAGCCACCTTTGGGACTGTGCAGTTGTCAACGTCCCGGGTGATAAAAGCACACAGGACTCTGGTTTCCATTTGCTCTGGGACCAGCTCTCCAAAGACCACATTTCCAATGGCTCCAGCTCAGTGGATCTGTCTGTCCAAAAAGCAGACATATTTTGGGACCATGGTTGCTTCCTGAATTTCTTAGCCTCCCTTCACGCCCACAGTATCCTCTCAGGACCACTGGTGGCAGACAGGAAAGCCAGATCACACTCAACTGCTGTCACATCAAATTCATGACAGGAGGGGTTCCTCTCAGAGGGGTGGTGGGAAGCAGACCGAGTTTGGGAGACTGGGAAATAGGAGAGGGAAAAAGAAACGCCTTCTGTGGTATCTTCCTAGCATGGGCCGAAAGAGAGGAGATCCTCATGATGATGATGATAAGGAATGGTGAGGAATCTAAAAGACTGTCTATTTTAGGAGGTTTGAGGAGCAGTAACTCATTGGTACTAACAATGCCACTACAATCAGGCTGCTAGCGTGATTTCCTACACGAAGAGTGAGACTCCTTTTCTTTAGAGGTGGAAAAGGAGAGACTACAGGGAGACAAGTACAAGGGAAAGAGTAGTTTTATCCAGGAAAAAAAAAAAAAGAATAAACAAGCAAATAAAAGGAAAGGAGTTTATCCAGGAGTTAGCAAGCCCACAGGGGACCTTATACAATATCCTGGTGGATAGGTGTGTGGTATGTTGGTGTAAACATGCAATTTACACCAACAGGGAAATGAATGCTCTAAAGTTTTACAACTCCAGCTTCTGCGTGCCTATTGAAACATGAGCCATTTGCCGTCTCTAATGTTTGCTCGGCATTTGCTCCAAATACCTGCCTGAAAAGGACAGTGTGGTTACTGTAACGCCCACGTGCCCATCCTTCAGGGGGTAGGCTGGGGGAAGGAGGGTTGAGGGCCTCTTTTAGGTGTGGGGTTCCCTAGAGGGTCTAGACTCGCAGTGGTGGGCTGGGATGTGCGTGCTTGGCTGATAAGCCTGTCCCTTCCCCTCCCTTCCAGCCAAGACACTTTTTCCCTGCTATCTCTTATTTCCATCTGGGGCCTTCTCCTCATCACACACTGCTCTGCATCTGTAAGCACAGTTTATTTTCTTGACTTTTTACAGCCAGATATCCCTCCATTCACCTGTAAAAGGAATAGTACCTCATTATCTGAACTTTTGCTCTCTGTGGTCTCAATTACCCTTGGTGTAGGACAATAAGGTGCTTTGAGAGAGAGAAAAAGAGACACCACGTTCACTTAACCTTTATTGCAGCATATTGTTATGCTCGTTCTATTTTATTACCAGGTATTGTGTTAATCTCTCATAATGCCTAATTTATAAATTAAATTTTATCATAGGTGTATGTATATAGGAAAAACATAGACTATATAGTGTTTGGAGCTATGCATGGTTTCAGGAATCCACTGGGGTCTTGGGATGTGTCCCCTCAGAAAAGGGGGGATACTGTATTTTCTTTTTTTCTCTTAAAAGCGAAACTATTAATTTCTTCTTCATGTCTGTCTCTGAAAGGTGACAGCAAGTGTCCTCTAATGTACCATGCCCCTCTCTAGGTGGAGAGGGCAGTCCCCTGCACACTGCTGCTTCCTGCTTCTTTTCAGAGTTAGAGCCTGGTGGCTGGGGACTTCCTCAGCGAAGGCCGGGGAGCAGAGAGGCAGCTTGTATCCATCCCAGGAAGCATGAGATTTGCAGGTGCTATAAATTCTAGGAAGTTGTCTCCATGGGCAGTGCATTTGCATAGAGTGGCGGGAGAGGGGTGGGGAGACGGAAGAACTGGCTGGAAACTTAGAAATTAATGGCAGCTGCGTTCCACCCTGATTCGTGGACATCTCCACGTCGTGATCTGGTGATAAGCTGGGGCCACAGAGAGAAGAAAAATCACCTGTATCCAGATCCTGTATTTGGCATAATTTAAATAATTTTAAATGAAACTGTCAGCCTTAAACTTTGAAATGTGCCTCCAGCAAAAGATAAATATGGGGGTGCTACAGAGAGGGGGAAGAGGCCACAATCTTTAATATTTTTAATCAGCCTGTTTTCTCCAAACAGGAAACATTGTTGCAGATACCCATGTAGACTATAAATTTCCTGATTTTGTGTAGGTGCTGTTCAATGCAAGCAGGATAGCTCCGTGTCAGAGGCTCAGCAAGACTTAAAAGTGCTGTCAATGGGTGGCTCAGCGATAGACCTGAAATCTGCAAGTGTAATGCAGTAGCTGCAGCCAGCCTCTTGGGTGCATGAGGCTGGGCCACAGATTCCGAGGCAGGAAGGTACTGCATGCAGGCAGCATGGAGGCCTACTAGAGAGGCTGTGCAGCTGTCTGAAGGCCTGCAGGCTCTCAAGCCTCCATATGATCAGGCTGCTATTGGAATTTCCACTGTCAGAGTCAGACCACTGAGCTACACTCCTGCTTTCAAGAGCTACACCCCTCTCAGTGCCTGACCACAGAGTAGGACCTTGTATCCATGGGGTCGATCATTTTGTTGAAGGCACTGTTTCGTGGGAGAAAACTGGTCCTCTGAGGTCAGGAAGGAGGCTGAAAAAAACAGAGGAAGGATCTCAGAAAGTTTGAGCAGGGCTTTCAGCAATGGTGCTCCAAGTCAAATAGAGCTTTGCTTAAGTCTAGGCTCAGATGCAGGACTGAGCTCCAGGCTGGACAGAAGAGCTATAGGGAGGGTCTGAGCTTGGCAGGCACATGTTCTGATGCAAAGCAGCTTGGGGCCGGTGGGTGTGCCTGGGGTGGTGGAGGCCTTGACAAGGAGGGGCTCGTGGAGCAAGGCAGCAGGCATGCCTCAACTCAGCACATCTCCCCTGCTTTGGAAACTGAGCTGGTACTTCCCTCCCTCCTGGGTTCTCCTCTGGCATGCCAAAGCCAAGCATCTCAGTAGAGCTCCCAAGATAGACAGGCCCAAAAAGCCAGCATGGCTCTCTATCTCAGGGAGGGGTGCTGCAGGGTAGACAGCTTGAAAAGTTGGAAGTTCAGCTCAGCTCCAAGGGAAATGAGACTGAGAAGGGAAAGCAGATCCCAAAAGCAACCCTTGATGTCATGCATAGTGTTAACCTGGCACCAAAGAACGTCTTTGCCTATAGGGAAAACCCCATGTACTCATAAGAGCTTGTGAGCCACTACATTTTGAATTGTTGACAATCACATATTCCTTTGTGGCTTACAATTCTGATTTGCTTTTTCTCTGAGACAACAGGTCTCAGCTCCAGCTAAATTGGATTATTTGCTGGATCTAGGATCCCAGTGCTTTCCTATCACTGTGATTATGTTCAGGCTCTTCTAATACTTGAAATATCTTCTTAATTCTTTCAATGCTACATGCCAGGAACATGTTGGATAGTGGAGGTCCAGCACTGTATAAGGCATTGCAGTCATACTCAGGGAGTGTAAGATCCATTTTAGAGAAATGAACATGTAACCTATTAAAAATCAATAATTCAATGAGCATTTATTGAGTGTCCTCTCTGTGCCCAGGCTGTCTTATAGGCACTGGGGATATAGTGGTGAACAATGACAGAGGCGCTGTCCTCCTGGGTTCCAGTGATGAAAGAAGGCACAAGAAACAGACACACAGGTAACTGTGATGAAGGAAAATAAAGATGGCAAGTCAGATAGAGAGTATTAAACATCATTCTTTAGATAGGATGGCCAGGGGTAGTTTCTGAAACAGGGTGCTATTTGAGCAGAGACTTAAGAACATGAGGATGTGCAGATAGCTGGGGAGGGAACCCATCCACTCAGTGGGGACTCACATGTGCCACGGCCTTGAGGTGAGCATATGCTGTGAGGCTAGTGGAGCTAAAAAGAGGGAGGAGGAAGGGAGAAGGGCAGCAGATCAGGTCAGAGAGAGCAGGGGCCAGACCACACAAGGCCACTTACGCCAGCCGTGGAGATGCAATACTCCAAAACTCAGCTGGGAGGGAAGAGCAGCGAGGCAGGAAGATGAAGAGGAGAGAGTGGTTCTTGGCAGTCAGGTGCCTTATGCAGGAGGGCAATCAACTGCTCAAGTGCTGTTGGCAGGTGGCGTGAGCTGGGAACAGGGAAGAGATTGCTGGGTTTGGCTGTGTCAAGGTCACCAGTGACCTGACAAGAGCTTTCCTGATGGAGTGGTGGAGACATGCAGATGTGCACACTTGGAGGGAAGCCCCACAGTAGAAGCATTTATAGGGTACAGAGGAGAGTGTTCAGCCATACCTGGGGAACTCCTTTCCTGACCTCTGCTTACCAAAATCCCACCATCACAAAATCCAACTGCACCAAGAATCTCTCTCCTCTACCTCCCCTCTGGTCCTTTCCCTACCCAATTGGACTGATTTGCTTTCTCCTTTTAACACACCATAGGATTTTTGTGACACTTAACCTGTTACTGTCTGCCACTGTTTTGTTCCTGTCCACATTATAAGCAATGTATGGACAGCATCTCTGTGTAACCTGTTACTCACATTTGTGTCTTACCTCTAACACCTAGCACATGGTCTTCGGTGGGATATCCACTCCAGAAATGTTTGATGAATTTAATTATGAGAGTTGCTACCAACCTCAGGCCACCTATTCCCAGGCTACCCAAAGTGGGTTGTCAAATGCTGGAACAATGCTTCTCAAAGTTTAGCCTCACATCAGATCCCTTGGAGGCTTATTCAAATACAGGTTGCTGGGCCCTACCCCAGAGTTTCTGTTTCAGTAGATATGGAGGGGCCCAAGAATTTTCATTTCTATCAAGCTCCCAATTGATACTGAAACTTCTAGTTCAGGAGTCGCACTTTGAAAACCACTGCCCTAGAGCTGAAATGTGATTTCTTTCAAACATGCCTATTTACTTGGCTTCCCCGGAGAAGCTGGTTCTTGTTTCTTTGTGCACGAAGGCATCTGGTCTGGCTGCATGGGAGAATGTGAATATCACTCTTGCATGCTGTTAAAATGCCAGCATGGCACCATGCATGAGCCTCCCACACGGGGGGTGGGGGAGAAACATCTGTGCCACCATCAGAGAGCAGGTCAAGCAGCTGCCATTCAGGACCTTCAGAGTCTGCAGGCCACAGGCCTCTTGCAGTCACCAGCAAGGTGCCAAATAAACAGGTGTGCGTTCTCCCCACCTTCTTCTCTATAGCTTTGTCACCCAGAGTCTGAAAGGGCTTGGCGACTTACAAAGGTATTTTTGAACTATCTTATAGATGTGTTCATTGCACATCACTGAAGGCCCAAATTCTATGTCCATCTGTAAGATTGTTGAGAATAAGAAATAATTAGTATTTAGTATGGATATTCAGAATTTTAGCTGTTACCCATTGGCTGCTTTTAGGACAAAAGACTATAGGAAAAAAAGGATTAATAGGATGATTATGAATACTTAGAAAGGAAAACCACACCCACTGGAAACAAGCACTGATTCACTCTAAGTCCTATTACTCTAATCTCACTTCCTTTTTATACCTGGTTACTTGTGGAGACATTTAGTAGATATCACTTTTTTAAACTTTAGCATAGTTCCTGCATGGTCGGTGGCTTGGTACCCAGTTGAATGACAGTCCTCATGGCATTTTGAGTAGTGGATCTGTGTCAACCTAGAGAAAGGCCTTAGTCTTTAACTCTGTCCTGCCTAACATTTTCATCAGAGTAAGAAGGAGATGCTGAAGGCACGCTGCCCACACTTTCACCTGATTCAAAGCTGGGGTGGATTAGCTGATAGCTTGACAGATTGAGTTTCAAAGGATCTTGACAAGCTCAGGAAGGGGGCCAGGGTTTTTTTGTTGTTGTTTGGGTTTTTTGTTTTTGTGTTGTTTTATTTTAAATGAAGTAATTGTCTCAAAGTAGTAAAAGAAACAAGGTTCAGTGGCAGAACTTAAAAAAAGGTTTATGAACTTTAGTTGCTGGAAAGCATAATGTGTTGTTAGTGCAATGCTAGCGTCTCTAAAAGTTGGTATATGGGACTGTAATAACAGACCAACAGTGGCCAGAACAAACCATATTTGCAGTGTTACAAGCAGCTGGGGATTCATAGGCAGACGGAATCGTGTCCTGAGTGGCCTGGATGATGATTCGGCTGGATAATGTGTCCTATCATGAGGAACAGAAGGAACTGAAGGAGCTCAGCATTCAGCCTGAGGAGGAGAAGAAGGAAGATTTTAAACATTTTGAAATTTCTCATGTGAACTCCACTTATTTTGAATGGCCCCAAAGGCCAAAAGTAAGATGGGAGAATGAAGTAGTAGGGTAGCAGATTTTGGCTTGGTATAAAGGTAACATTTTTAGGATTCAGGATAGTCTATAGGTGACATAATAATAATATTGACGACGATGATGATGAAGTTAACAAAACTTGTAACAACTCATGGAGTTTTATAGAACACTTTTTGTTCCAAATACTCTGTTTGGTTCATCATCCATCACGGTAGTGCCTTGGATATTTCTGGGGACATTCAGCAATCGGCTGAGTAATGACATTGCAGAGGAGATTAAAAAATCAGATAGGAGGTTGAACATGATGAAATTATGTTATGAAAACACTGACTTGGTGCTTTTTGAAGCTTGTGCACAGTGAGAACTGTCAGTACGAAATATTTTTTTCTTCAGATATTTTAGATTGTTTTCTCTGGATGTTTTCAAGCATGAAGGAAGTTGTGAAGATGAGGGTGTTGGTTGCAAAATCTACCCTTGCCATGCACATCTGAGTGTGAGATTGCCTATGAAACAGAACCTATGGGTATACTTGCAGGTCGTCGTTTTGTTTTATTGCTTACAAACACTTTATTGGTCGTTTATAGCCAATCTTGTGCCAGTGTGACTTGGGTTGGCCATTGCATTATAGTTCCAACCCCCTTACTGTGACAAAGTAGACTGTCTACATTCTAATGTCTACATGTCTAATGATTACTACATAATCATTAGGTTGGGTGCCACAGAGATACACACATCTTTGAAAAGCACCTCATGTATTCTTGTATCTTCCATGTTTATTTGTATAGTGACTAGCACCTACCTATATGCAACAATTTTCAGCCACTGAAAAGAAAATTAGAAAACAACTTAAAAAAAAGTCTCTGTGGAACTGGCCTTAAGAGATGCGAGATACCTACATACACGTGGAATGTAAAAGAGTTGAACTCATAGAAACAGCAAGTAGAAGGGCGGTCACCATGGGTCAGGGGTGAAGGAAATGGGGAGATGATAGTCAAAGGGTACAAACTTGCCGTTATAGATGAATAAGTTATGGAGACCTAGTGTCCAGCATGGTGACTATGGTTAATACTAATGTATCGTGTACTTGAACTTTTCTAGGCGAGATCTTAAGTATTCTCACCAAAAAAAAGAAATAACTGTGAGATGATGGATATGTTAATTCCCTTGATTGTGATAACCATTTCTCAAGGTACATGTATACCAAACCATCTTGCTGTACACTTGAATATGTATAATTTTTATTTGTCAATTATACTTCAATGAAGCTGAAAAAAAAGAGATGTGAGAGATCAAAAACAGAGAGTTTCAAGTTAACCATGCCCTTATCTTACCTCTCAGCAAGCCCAAGTGCAACAAAAACACAGGTTTTCATAAAAATTTGCATGTGAATATTTGTAGCAGCTTTATTCATAATTTCCCAAAATTAGAAATAACCAAATGTCTCTCAACTGGTGAGTGGATAAAAAAACTGAAATACATCACACAATGGAATACTACTCAGCAAGAAAAAAGCAAGAACTGCTGATACAACACCTTGGCTGACCCTCAAATGCAGACTCCAAAGGCTAAATACTGTATGATTCCATTCATAGAACATTCTAGAAAAGGCAAAACTATAGTGGCAGAAAACAGTTCAGGGCTGAGGTTGGGGGAAGAATTGATTGCAAACGGGCATGAGGAAATTTTGGGTGATAGAAATACCCTGTATCTTGATTATGGAGGTAGTTACATAACTATAGGGTTGTTATTTAATAAAATACATAGAACTATACACTACTAATGGTGAATTTTACTGGATATCAATCATACGTCAGTTTCAAAAAACAAACAACAACAAAATAGAGAGGCTAGTGAGGGGTGGATCGGCTTTAGTAGTAGGATATAAATTGGGCTTTGAAGTTGGTGAATTAGTTTTAGCCAAGAAGAGGGATTGGAGGTTGCCAATTAAACAGTTTTTTTTGTTGTTGTCGTTGTTTTGTTTTTTTAATCCCAAGCTCCCTCTTTCTTGCTTTCGAGTTACTACTGTTTCAGCTGAGGGAATTTATTTCTATTTCAACAGTTCCCTTTTGTGCTGCATCCAGCGGCAAAGACCAAGCAGGTCCTGTCCCCTTCCTAGCATTGGACGGCAACTTCCAGAAGCACCTGCCAGCAAGTCCACCCTCTTCCCAGAGCAGACATGCCTGGGAGCCTTGGCTCCACGCCTTGGGCTGTACAGTGATAATATCAAATGTTAACCTTGAATTATGAAGGGCCACTTATGCGCTCACTAAAAAAAAAAAAAAGAGGCATAGGTAAGAAGAGGCTATTTTGAAGGTTCAAATACAACTTCCCCTCACCCTCTTTGCATACAGGAGAGAAATCGCCAGCCAGAACTTTAAAGAACAGGGCTCTGGACCCAGGAATGCTCTGAGGTCAGTGACTTCCCCTCCCTGAGCTTCAGCTTTCTCTTTTGGAAAAAGATTATAAAAAGGTTACAAGAGGCAACATTCTCCCTTATTGTCCTCCTGGTCCCTTAGTGAGAAGCAGCCGGATGTTGCTGGGTCTGAGCAGGAGCCTTGCTCTTCTTGTCCCTGGAGTCTCTCTAAATGATAGCACCAGGTCAGGTGCACACACCAGGATCCCTGACGCAGGGGCACATACATCACCAGGAGGTCACAAGCCACAGCAGAGAGGCACAGGTGAGGGTCACACCCTGGCTCTTACCCCTCAGTGTGTGACCCGGGACACAGCTGAGCTAAAGGCTTAACCGCCATTTTCAAGCTGCAAGTAGCAGGTCACAATCTGTGCCGTGCTGAGCGGTTGCTGAGGACTGAGCATTGCAGATTGGCATCTCAACCAGGCACGTAATAAGTATTTAGTCAATGACAGCTGCTCATATTATTATTTAATACATATTTATTAAATATCTTCTTACATTAATACAGTTATTATGTATCATTATAGTTATCATGAGCTACCTTTACATCGTTCTACCTTTATACATCTGACCCTTACAACTACTCGCCTACCTGACCCTTTCTTCCTTGCTGAAACTGTCATACGACATCCAGGCCCGGGGCATCCTCCTGATTCCAGCCCGGGTCCAAAGCCAATGTGAGATCCAGCCGTGCCAGGCTGCATACTAATCAGGCCCTGGCTCCCGGAGGACCGAGCCCAGGGAGGAGCGAGGATGGAGCCAGGAGGCTGGCGGCAGAGGGCCTGGCAGCTTCTGGCTCCCAGAGATTGATTTATCACCAGGTTTCTGATGAATGTGTGAGAAACAGGACTGGCGATAAAGCCTGTGGGAGCCGTAATTAAAGCAACAGCTCTTGTTTTCTAAATGCTGCTTACGTGGTGCTTGGCTTTCTAGGCAACATCCCGCCTTCTGCTGCCAGTGGGTGTTTCCTCCCCTGGAGACGGGTGACGAGGAGAGGAAGAGGCTGCTGGGGTGAGGGAGGCGCCAGGGACCAGGAGGAGGACGGCGGACCCCACTCCCGAAGCCGGTGCCTTGGTCCTTCATTAGAGTGTCAGGCAACGGCTAGTCCTGGGGCCACGGCTCCAAAATCTGGGAACTTTCTGAGAACGTGAGGGCAGTTGCAAACACACTGCAGAGCCCTGAAATCTCCCAGGACCAGAGACCTCTCTGTCGGGAGGGCCAGCCGTCTCCTGCCAATGAGCGCAGCCGCCGACGGGAATAGGGAGCAGCACAGGGGAGAGGAAGCCACATCATAAATTCATTACTAAACCCGTTCTCCGGCAGCCGTCTCTAGCCTGATTGGTGTATTTCACAGGTTGTAAATTAGCGCAGGCCCCGCAACAGATCTGCCTCTCCGCAGTGTTCCCACTCTCTCAGCTGCCTCCTCCTCCTTCTCACTCTCCTTTCCCTTACTCTCCCCCAACTCCCACTTTGGCAAATATCCCACTGACTCAGGCACTGGGACACCCCAAACAAGCTCCTAAGTCAGAAATGTCTTTTGCCTGGATCCTGGGAACCAGCAGTGCCCTCGGAGGGGCCAGGCTGTCTTCCTGCTGAGAATGCATTTTGTCAAACACTCTGGCAGGATGTCATCTATCAATGTACAACCAGTGCTACCAGGGTCATGGGGAGCAACAAGTGATGCTTTAAAAGTTGGCTGAATAATGGACACGCTTTTCCCAAATCCCAGGCCTCTGAACACACCAGCACAGGTTGATGGGTTGATCCCTCTCCCGGACAAGGCCTCCAGGTTTTATTTTTACCCAGCGTTCCCAGAACCTTGATTCAGGGGTGGGGGGCATGGAGGCCTGGGGGTGACACATGTATACACACACAGCGCTCTGAGTCCGGCCGTCTCCCAGCCTCCCTCCATGGTCGATAAATCCCAAGAATGATGACCCCAGATTGATTTATATTTGGCTTTGGTGTATGTTACACAATTAATGCATAGTGGCACTACCTTCCTGCGTGAGCTGTGCTTGGCTAACAGATGAGTTTGTACCCCTTGCAGACAAAGCAGCTGGGTGGTGAGGCAAAGCTGCTCAGGGCCGAAGTCCAAATAGACGACCCTACGGATGGGTGACCTGTGGGATCATCGGCTCCTGACATCACAGTCCTCAGGCACGTACCACAGCCCCTTCTCCCTCTGCAGTCCAGACTGGGAGCGGGAGCTCGAAACTCTGAATCAGACTAAAATCTGAGAAAAGCCCAGCAGGCTTTTTAACCAGGAGTAAGAGACCGGCGGGAACCAGACGCTGTGGCAGAGGCCGTGGGCCACCAGGAGGGAGTCATTCCTGTGATTTTGCCAGGTTGCCAGCTCACTAAGCCATGTTCTACACACAGTGAAAGTCCTTGTCATGCATGGGTCTTTTGTCTCTAGACCCTCAGGCCTAAACCTCACACTCCTCTGGGGTTTCAGGTGCTGTGATTGTGTGGAGCTGAGCACAAACTCCAAATGTAAGCTGATAAAGTATCGCATTCCACAGCGAACACTGCCTCTCCCTGTCTCAGAATTCCAGGTCGGGAATTAGCACAGACAGACAGGACTGCATACTCACCTGAATGCAGGTGAGCCGTCCCCAAAGCATGGCTCTACAGGGCTGTGTGGCAGGAACTATACCACAGCTTAATAGAAAAGGTCTGTGGTAGTCCCCTGGTTATCCCGGGAGCCACAAAGCCCCTCTCTGTCCTCCCAAGCCATAGCAGGATGCCCTGATCATTGCTAATGACCAGCAGATGGCTAATGACCACCGGGGGGTGTGGCTCTTTGAGCTACCACTCAGCAGGGGTTTCAGGCAGAGCAGGATGCTTGTCTATCAGGAACCTAGAAGCTTCTGTCCAAAACCATCAGCCTTTAGCACATTCGGCAGAGGGACCAGAAACATGGGAGCAGGTGCGTGATCTATTCCTCCTCTGCCAAATATCGCTGCTATTCTGGATCTGCTCAGGGCCTTCCATCCCTGACAACCAAGGATCATGCCCCTGAAAGGAGCCCAGGGGAGAAAGTGAGTCGGAGAGAGAAGAGAGCGGAAAAGAGGAGTGGAGAGACAGAGAAGGAAACGTGAACAGAGAGATGCGGGGAGATAGTCCAAGCTGAAAACGCAGCCATGATTCATTAAGTACTTTCTGAGGGCAGGCCTTGTGCAAAGCGCATCTCATTTAGTCCTTACCACCATCTCTTTACAACAGGTGCTTTTATCATTTTCATCTTACAGCTGAGGAAACTTAGACTCTATTCCTTCAAGTAACCTGCTCTAAGACACATCAACTTGCACAAGGCTTAAGGAATTGTGGAGGTTTAGGAAAAGTGACAACTGAGTCCTAACTCACTCTTGGAAACTAACCCTCCCCTTGAGCCACGCAGGCTGTGTGCTAGGCTTTCCTCAGTTTCCCTTCAAGATGAGAACCACCTTACTCCTCTCTCCCTAGGATGTCAGGTAGCACAGCGAGTTGTTTATTAAATTCACAGGGTTGCTAACCTCTCGTGAGGATCTCTACAGATTCCCTCCTCTCCAATGAAATTAGGTGGTCAGGTATACCGTGGCTCCAACCCCTGCAGCTGCTGATAGAAAAATGCAGAGAACAAATGGAGCCAAATGTCTAACAAATGTACTTAGAAAGGACACAGATTATAGAAAGCAAAGTAAGAAAGCAATGTTGTTGTTTTCCTCTCCTTTTATTTTCTTAAAGTTGCGGATTTGCAGGTATATTCCTCCCTTGGTGCCTGGCTCTCACAAGCCCTTGGGTGTGGGAAATAAAATCGTCCTGTCCTCCAGCCCATGACACACATGTACATACATGCAAACACACGACGCAGGGCTCTCAACCCAATCCTTAATTTTAGGACCCAAAGGGACTATGAAGAATTGCTTTGGCAGATTGTGAATGATGAAATGATGACATTTTTCAAATGTATTAATAAACTTATTATTGGCGAGGAAAGCTAGGGAAGGAAGAGTCCCAAGGAGGAAACAAGAGGAAGTGGGAGGACCCGAGGGAAGAGGGGCCTAGCGGGAAGGGAGGAGAGCAGTCCCAGGAGGGGCGCCAGAACGCAGAGGAGCCCGTGGTCCTGACAGGCATGCCTTGGCAGCGCCTGTTGCCCAGGGGAACCGTGTCCATTTCTCTCGGTCCCATCACCGGCCAGTAGTGGCAAAGAGCCCAGCTGCCACCAGGAGTGCGCTGGACTTCACCAGCCAGCCACCCTGCCTCCAGGCAAGTGGGTTTTACACAGACTGCAAACTGCACCTCAGGACTCTGTTGTCCAGCAGGTTGAGGACTAGCCATCAGGGAGGACTAGCCCAGGCGTTTTGGCAGTATTTCTTCCGGGTGGTCACCTGCCTTGGCTACAGGTATGCTTATGTCCACACACTTGTGAATTTTAAAAAAATGAAATACAGTTATTAAAATATACAACATATAGAGAGGATATTTTATTTCAGTGGGGTGTGTGCTGTGTGTGTGTGTGTGTGTGTGTGTGTGTGCAGGGCAGTGACGTGCAATAAACTTCTCCCCATGGGTCACAGTCAAAACAGATTGAACGCCATAGGGCACAATGACCTGGGAGGTACCCAGAGAGTCTATGAATGTCTGACTCTGAGCTGCTCCCGAGACCACTTGGATCCAATAAATATGGGCCAGGAAGTCTTGTAACATGTTCTGAGCTCTGTCATGTTTCCGCTGTCTGTGGAATTCACTATTTGAGAATGTTCTGGCACGTGGTAGGCATCCAAAACTTTACAGAAACTTCTTGAGTCACCTGGTTGGACAGTTCCGGATGGGTGCATTTGGGGAAAGGGTTGAGAGAAGTTCATTCTCAAGAATCTAACAGGAAGGATTTTTAGCACAGCAGCTTCCGCCATGCGCAGCCCCCTTGGCTGGCAGGTGCACCGCTCGCCCGCCCCACACTCTGCCGCCCCCCTTCCTGCCCGTCTGCTCCAGCCATGTCTGATTGACTGGCTGACTCAGGCCGCCTAATGAGAGTAACACCCCATATGACGCAGCCAGCGCTGTGCAATGGGCTGACTGACATCCTCAGGATCTGACTCCGAGTGCCGCCCCACTTACAAATAATGTTAATGGTTGAGGAATTAAAACGTTACTCGGAGCCTAATTAATGCAGCATGTGCCTCGTGTTAGCACATGCCAGCTGCATCTCTGAGAACCAGGAAGCAGCAACAATTTCTAAATTATTTATCAGTTTTCTTACCTCCACCCCAAAACAGAGTTAGCTTATGCATTTATTTATTTTATGGACCTACATGCAGAGTAATTGCTTTGGGTTTTTGTGATTTTTTTTTCCTATAGATTTTCTTTTTCTGATGCTACAGCAGGGGGAAAAAAAGAGAGAAAATATCATGTCAATGTCATTTGAATCACAATAGCTACAAATTCACTTCCCTGAATAAATAGAGAAGCTTATTTATCAAACACAGACAAGATGTCTGTCGAGTTGTTAACAGAGGGAGAGAGATTTGAGTAGGCAGAAGCAATTGCAAAAGTTTGCATATCTTCAGAACTCCTTTGGGAGGAGCAAGCAGCTCCTTCCCTGGCTGGGAAACTTGTTTGGCATCTGACTGGCCAGCCAAAATTGTCCATCCAACCATGCAGGATGAAAAGGGACAAAAGGTAGCTCAGTGCATCCTAGCTGAGCCTCGATCTGCAGGGTAAGGCATTCCTTGTTCCCATGAGCAGCATGTCCATTTAAGGCAGAGAGACTGGATGAAACGCCAAGGCCAGTGAGCACATAGAAAGCATTAGACTGTTCTTACCAGTTGTCTATGGCTCTAGCTTTTTTATTCTGCTTCATTTTTCCGTCTTTATCCTGGCAGAGCCGGCTGCATATCTCTGGTGCAAACACAAGCTTCTGGTGCATCCTTTCCCTGGGTCTTTCCTCCCATGACCAGCCCCTCTACCCCCCAAGCCCCATCATGCCACTGTGGGCCACCCCCACTGCTATATGCCAGCTCCAGGAACCTTCTGAAGGAAGCAGCAGATGCAGCAGCAATGGCTACTATCTGTTGGGAAGCTATATCCATGGGCTCTTCTAAGTGCTTTGCATATATTACCTCGTTTAACTCTCATGATAAACTGTGGTGAAGATACTATTTTTGTGACACTTTTAGATAAATAAGAAAATCAAATTCCAGGAAGGCCAATGACTTGCCCAAGGTCAATCCCAATACCAAGTATCCAACCAGGATTTGAGCCCAAGGTCTTGTCCACTGCATTATACTGCTGTCCCAACTAGACACAGACATGGGACTGCAGGTCAGGATACCTGGGTTTCATCTCTGACAGCTGACTCAGTTGTGAGGCAGCATTCAGTGTCATTGTGAAAGGATGGATTGCCTGAGTTTAAACCCTGGCACTGCTACCACGTTACCTTGGGACAGTGTCTTGAGCTTAGTTTCCTCATCTGTAAAATGGAGGTGATGATCATAGCACCTCCATCGGGGGAATGTTTTGGTGATTAAATGATTTACTATGTTAGAATAGTTAGAGCCAAGTTTGGTGCATAGTAAACACGTAGCACATGTTAGTTACCGTTGTTTAGACTGTGTCTGTGTGCCCATGTTTGTAACATGAAGGCAGCGGAGGCAATGATCTTTAAGGCCTAATTTGGTTTAGAAATCCTATGAATCTGGTCTGCGTTTATACTTCCTTTATTGTATGATTCCAATAAAAACAAAATTAGAGGTGAAAGCTGGAATGACTGTGGGCGGTGTGAATCGCTTGCACGTGTGTCTCTCTTTGATATGGGCAAAGCCTGCATCTGCTTCTCATCTCGCAGGATTATACGACCTTCACATTGTCCCCTACGGGTAGGGTGGGGATTACTTTACCTATTTTAAAGACTTGGGCAGCTATTAGCCCAAAGTTAGAAAGGTAGTGGGAAAGTAGGGCTCTAATTCACATGTACCGCTGCCAGGAGAGTTCTCAGTTGTCTGCAAGGCAAAGGCATTTGAGATTCTGAGTTCAACTCCAAGCAAAGAGGCGCCCTAGAAAATGAGTTTTTGTCTAACCGTATTAGGCATTTTTCACTCCAAAATAAAAGACTGGGCAAAGCATCCTGGCAGTATTTCACCAGTTCATCTTTTTCTAAACATCAAAATTTACCAGTTTTCCTTTTTTTGATGAGAGAGCAATTAATCTTATCTCCTTTAGACCTTCATGCTGGCACACACTGCAGCTACCTTGAAGGCAGATGACTCTCTGGGAGAGGAGAAAGTGAAATAGCCCAAACCACAAGAAGGATTAGAAAGTCCAAAGCCTGGCCAATGGGCACCAGTACAAGTTGCCCCAAAAGGCTCCGCGGTTACTTTGGGACTGTCATCTGGGAGTCAGCTCTGCAGCTCCACACGCCCAGCAGTGGCTAGGAGGCAGGAGTGCAGGGTCAGATCATGAAAGGACATTCATCTGCCATTTGCATGCAGCAAGGCTAACAAGGCTCCCCTGAAGGAAGGGAGAAGCTGAGACTTGTGAACTTGAAAAAGAAAGCAGCCAGGGCCTGGAGCTTTTGTCAGTAAGAGGCAGAGAAATAATGCCTGCTAACACTTGCATTTCCAGGCCTCCACAGCCTTTGTTATCTAAACCGTGCACTGCGTCTCTGAGCCACATGTGCTCCCCGAGTAGAAATTTCATCTCCATCTGGAGATCATAAGCTCAGAGTTGACAGGAAACCTGCCATACGCTTTTGCATTTTCTCCAGCCTGACATCACACTGGGAACGTATTAGGTGCTCAGTGAATTCCTGAACAATCAAATCTCACCCAGACTGGAGAGAACAGTCTTGACCCAGGGAATGCAACAAAAGTGGCAAATCTTCAAGACAATCCTCTTTATGGGTCCGCTAAACACAATGCATAGTTGTATTTACTTATTTGCCTTTTTAAAGAAGCTTTTCTTTGGTTAATTCATTCACTCATTTAACCTATATTTACGGGTGCAAACTATATGCCAGGCACTGTCCTGGGGAATACAAGGGCGATTAACGCAGCCCTGGTCTTTGCTCACTTGGGATTTACCACATATGGGGAAAGGACAAATATGGCACCATAATCACATGAATTGTTTAGTTGCAATAGTTATATATGCTTTTGGACGTTATTGAATATTTTTAGAGTGTGTGACAGGGAGCCTTACTCAAACCTGCCCTGGAGGCAGAGTGATGGTGAAGGAAGGAGTCTTTGAGGACATGATATTTATATTAATACTTGGAGAATGAGTGTAAGAATTCCAGGAAAATTGGAGGTGGGGGACAAGGTTGCGGTGTCAAAGTTAAAATGAGTTTGCATTTCTTGAGGACTCTGATTGTAGGGATAGCTGATAAGGAAGCATACCAGTAAATCCACTCTCTCCTAAAAGGAAAATGCTCCCTCACAGGTCTTCAGGCTAGACTACCTTTGTTCACGTATTAAAGGGTAGAAGAGTAGCTCTTGGAGGTTCTGTCTGCTAACCTGGGATTGTGGGAATTTACACAGATTGCCTGGTGCATGCTTTCTATCCTGTGTGCCCCATAAAGTCAGTCTGGCAATAAGCTCTTCTTGCTAATGACTCAAAAGGGGGAAAATAAAAATTTGCTCATGGAGAGATTCCTGTGGGAACATGGATATGCTACCTAATGTTGCAATGGCTGGGAATTCCAACCAGCTTCCTGAAACGAAGACATTTCAATTAACAGGCGACACATCAAACCTGAACATCTCTGTTTCCTGGCTTCCCAGTCAGAATGCTGTATTATAAATAACAATAAGCTGGCCCAGTCAGAGCCTATAATTGAGTCTCTTCTTTCTGCTGACATCAGCGGGATCCCCTTGAGTGATTTGCTGTGCAGCTATTTAATTGGGTGACACGTCGGGAGGCCAGCCTTGCTTTGTATAATTGAATCGGGATCCCTCTCTTGGTGTCAGCACCCACTCGCTGGAAGGGCTCTTAGGCACTGCGCTTGTCCTGGGAAACTATTGCAGAAGTGTAGGGAAGACCAGGGACAGAGGGAAAGGGCTGGATGTTTGGAAAATGAAGGGAGTGTGGATAGAAAAGAAGACTGATCCCATGAACAGAAACAGCCGCTTGGGTTAGAGATTCACTTGTTCTGAACCTCACATTTATGGAGAGAGAGAGAAGGAGGGGGAGCTGAAGGGTGGCTGCTAAAGGAGAAGAAGAGCACTGACAAGTGCATGGTAGTGCATGCAAATACACGGTAGCAAACGTTAGGTGTCATGAGAAAGGTGCGGTCATTTATTCAAACAACTTCCGCACTGTTTTCCTCCTTGAGAAGGAAATGGGGGGTGGGGGATAGCTTAAAAATAGAAAGGATGTTTGGCAATGAATATGTGTAATTTTACTCCTTACAATAGCCGTTTGAGGTAGTATTTAACACATCCATTTCACAGATGAGGAAACTGACGCCAGGAAAACACAGTTAATAAGCGGAGATATTCAATTCAGACTCATGTCTGTCTGACTAAAAATCCATATTAATCCTACTACATCCCAGAGATTCAGTCACTCCTCAATCTTTTTTCAAGCTGCTTCTGTATCACATTGATTAATTACTCCACAAAATATTAGAACTGATTTTCCACTGCATGCATGGGGTAGATTTTTGTCCTGTAGGAAATATGATGAACAGCAATAATACTAACAACGACACCAATAGCAGCTAACATTTACAAGGTGATTACTCTTTTCTAAGATTTGTTCAGAACAAATAATGACTCATTTAATGAGATACCTGCATCTGGATAACTGGCCTCTGAACTCACCTCCACTGCGCCCTTGAACAGTGAGCCTCTCACCCTCGACTATTCAAGGCTGGGTAGCAGGTGGGAGCAGAAGAGGCCAGACCCACTATGGAGGTCACCGCAGGCCGGGTACTGTGGGCTGCAGCGTGGCAGCTCCATGCCAAAACACAAATGCCCCATGCTGTGGCAACTGCTCTGGGAAGTGTGTTTAATGGAGTCCCCGGGCAGAAAGTATGGATCGTGGACGGGGAGGGAGGGCTTGCAAATCGGTGGGTGGGGGTGTGGGCACCAGACACTCTGATTTTTTTTCATTCCCTACAAGGAGTTCAATTTTCCTCTGCAGCATCTGGGAATAACACAGACAAAGACGTCTTCTATCCTCTCAGCAAAGAGGCTGGGATGGGCAGGGTTTGAATCCTATCAGAAGAAGTGGAGTTGAGACATTACTTAGAATGTCTTAGCTGCAAGGTTTCTGAGAAGCCAGGGAGCGTAGTCGAGCTAGAGCTCGATAGGGAAGATGGCAGCCGCCTGGAGCAGCCGCTCCCAGTCACAGTGGTGGGCAGTTTCCTCTCCTGCTCCCTCCTGGCTATTCCCAGCCTGACCACCATGGACAGCTCCAGAAGCCACCTCCCTTCCCTTCTCCCCGCTAAGGGCTGGTCCGTCCCTGCCACCTCTAACACTGATTCTCTCTCCTGTCCAACTTTGGCCCATTCATTTCTTCCTTCTTTCTCCAGACTCTTCAACCTCCCTTTTCCTTTGCTTACTTTTTTCTCAATCTACTTTTCCCCCAACCTATCAAGTTTTCCTTAAGAATTAAGAATAAAAATAAACCTTAACAGTATGTCTTCTTCTAACAATGGTCTTATCTCTCTTCTTCCATTTTCATCCAGCCTTTTTAAAAAAGTAGTCTGCACCCCACCCTCTTCACCTTATTACTTCACTCCTCAATCAACTGTAATCTGGCCGTGAGTCCCACTATTTCATTGAAATTATTCTTGTAAAGTCAGCAATAATGCCCTTCTATATGAAAAAACTAGATAGCACTTTCAGAATTTCTCTAAGCTTTCTCTGAACATATTCGTGCCTCTCGTCTTTGTAGCAGTTGACACAGCTAACCACTCCCTCCATCATGGAACTCTTTTTCCTATGATCCTATGGCACTTTCCTCTCTTTTCCAATTTTCCTCTTCAATGGCTGTTTTCCTTGGGTTCCACCCATAGCCTACTTCTCACTCTCCATCTTCTTGGCAATTTCATCTGTGCTCATGTTTTAAAGTTCCACTCATATGCTAATAGTCCCCAAGTCTTTCTCCCCAGTCTATGAGTTCCGTACCTACATACCCAGATGTCTGTGAACAGAGTCACCAGGATGCCTCCCAGGTACCATATGCTTCAGGCTCTTTATATCCAGCATCAAATTCATCATCTTTATCTCCTACTCTGCTTTCTTCTGAATTCTCTTTTTTTGATTTGCAGCATCTCCATCTGCTCAGTTGCCTAGCCAGGAACCTGGACTTTTCAATATTCATCTTTCTCTAGAGCTCCATTTATAACCAGTCCCCAGTCCTGAAAGTTTTGCTTCAAATATAGTCCCTTCTTGTCATCCCTGATACCACTCTCTTAGTTTAGCTCCTTGTTAGGTCCTTCTTGGACTGTTGCAACAACCTCCTGTCTATTCTCCCATCCTCCATTCTACTCCCAGAGCAATGTTTCCAGAATGTTGAGCTGACCACGTGAGTTCCTGTACTCAACCAGACAGAGTCTAAACTTCTTTATGTCACAAAGAAAGGTTTAATTTGTGTAATCTCAGGCCATTTCTCTAGCCTCGTGGCCTGCCTTTGCTCTTTATGTGATAGCAATATCATGACACTTGCAATTACCCCAACCTACCACGGATCAGTGTTTTCCAGCCCTCTGCTTATTGTGTTCCTTCTGCCTGAAAACTCCTCCATGCCTGTCTCCTCCATCGTCTCTTTGGCTACATTAGCTCGTTAGTCTGTTCTCTTAACTGGCGGGGCCCAGTCAAGCACAGAACGAGAAAGTAACTTTGGCAAGCCAAGCACTAACTTATAAGTAGACAGAGTAGGTGCCTACCCACAAGGTTTGTGGGGGCAGTTAAGGAAGCTTATAACTAATTATTTCTCATTATTTAAAATTATTTCATTATTAGGATATTCCTATGATTTTCTGTATTTTTGCTTTTGGAGAGTCCTCTATAAACTTTCCTAAGAAGAGTTTGATGCCTTAAATCTTTACCACTCCCCACTTACAAGAGGCTCATGGCAAGTAGCTGAGGGTGAGGCTCTTGGTGAAATGGGACACAGCATAAAAACTTGCCGTGAGGAGGAGGAGGTGTACTGAAATGCAAGGAGCTGAGAAAAAGCCCAGTGCGATGGTCTACATCACAGATCTAACTTGAATGAATCATGTGGATGACTCTGGTATGTTAGGATTCAAGTTAATACCTAGATCACTTAAAATGAGAAAAGATAAAAATGTTTCCTGAATAATATAGAAGTATCACCCATGTAGCCCTACATTCATTTTCTTAAAGAAAAAAGCTGCCTAAGATAAATTATTTGGTTAATGGGACTTTGTGAGATAGGTCCAAGTATGTCTGAGCTTTAGAAATGAAAGATAAAGATAATAAGCTCTGCACCCTACACGTCACTTGACATAGAGTGAGGAAGAAATGATGTAACTATCAAAATATTGGGAAAAGGGGAAAAAAATAGGGAGGAAGAGAAAGACACATTCAACAGACATGTGCTGAGCATGTATCATCCAGACACTGGGCTTTGCCACTGAGATACGGGCATAATCCCTGCCTTGAGCATCCACCTGGCGTTTGGCTGGTGCTCAGTATAAATACGTGTGGAAGGAAGGAGGGAATAAAGGAAAGGGAGAGGGAGGGAAGCAGGTGCCTTACGTGATCAGTCTAGGCTGGCTGAAGTTAATTGAATCTGTGTTAACCATTTACTGGGTAGCTTTTCACTCATTGCATGTTCTTGCCCACGGTGTGTTCTAAAACATATATACTAAATCCATGCCCCTTTAAAGTTAGAGAACACTGGGCTACCTATGGATTATGTATCAATTCTGCATGTTAAATTTGATGGGTTATTAACACAGGCAGCATGTGAGTGATAGAGTTCGGATCTAGAAACAGGTGCTGATCATCAGGACCCCAGCTGGTCATGTGCCTGGGTTCTATGGCCATGCCTGGAATTAGAGAATGCCTCCCTGCTTGTCTAGATCAGGGGTCCCCAATCTATGGTGAGTTGTATAATTATTTCATTATATATTATAATGTAATAATAATATAAATAAAGTGCACAATAAATTTAATGTGCTTGAATCATCGCCAAACCATCCCTCTCACTCCCCACTCCATGGAAAAATTGTCTTCCATGAAAAGGGTTCCTGGTGCCAAGAAGGTTGGGGACTGCTGATCTAGACCACTCGATGGGACACCCTTTGCTGCCCATGCAGGAGGGGAGAAGGAAGGTGGTGTGGTGCTCAGGGCTGTGGCGGGTCCAGTCTTAGTTTTCCAATCAGTCTGTTATTTACAGGCTCAGAGCAATGGGGAGGGGAGGCTTGTAACTTGCTAGCTGAGGGGTTTATATGTGTTCTGGGCCAGTTTTGTAAGACAGCTGCCCCTATAAAGGATTTATCAAGACAATAAAGAAAGGAAAGAGCCTAAAGACCCTCTAGTCAAACAGCTCTTTTTTATGATGGGAGTCTAAGAGGCAATGCTCTGAACAAACACCACACTTTTCCCTGCCCACCTCATCCACTCCTCCTGGTCAGCCCAATACATCGGCAGAAGAGCTCTCTCATCTTCACCTCTGGGGCTAAACACTATAGGCACTTGCCATTTATTTCTGCCTTGTGACATCCAACCTCCATCCCCATACCCGACACGGGTTTTTCTCTCCTTAAACATGGCTTTCTTGTTTGGGCCATTCTTGGGGATGGGAGTGAGGGACTTGGGGGTTCTTGCTCTGAATGCCCTGTACGTCCTGTTGTGACACAGTGATAATAGGTTCAGCTCAGTGGACACATCTTAGGCCTCAGGGAGGGTCTGACCTAGACCACGGCAGGGAGCACAGCTGCTTAGAACCTGGTGTGCTTGGTGGAGAAAGGTTCATGCTGTTCTCTAGATGATGCATTGATGATAGTATCATCCGTGTGTCTGGTGTGATCACAAGAGGCAAACTCAGAGAGTCCTCATCATAACAAATCTCCAGCTTAGGGATGAAAAAACTGAAGTTCATGATGTCAACATGCGATGAAAGCAGTTAAGGAATCTCTCCAGATTCCACAGCTGTCAAGGAGCTGAGTGGAGGCCCCTGATCCCAAGCATTGTGCATTCTCTTCTACCCCACTTCTGCCTTTGGGTTGGTCTTGCTACTCTCTACAGCCAGGGCATCTAATCTGAACGAGCACCTCTTCCAGTGAGTGCAGCTGACCATGGGAGGAGGAGGTGAGAGAGAACAGAGGGCTCGTTGTGAATCCGGAACAGTTCTCTCTGGGCCTTCTGGGACACCCCTGCTTCTCCCCCCACCGCACTGGCTGGTCCCTCTGCCTCCTTCATGGGCTGGTCTTTTACCGCCCACCCCTTGAATGTTGATGTCTAATAAATCTATGTCTGTCCTCCTGTTCTCAATAGTCTCTCCCACTTCCTGAATGATCTCTTACACCTTCATGACTTCTTCATAAAACCATTTGCTAGGAGTCTCAAGTCACCATTTTCGTAGTAGATATCTTTCCTGGATATCTCTTCCCAGACATCAGAAGTCCCTAAAATGTACATGATAAAAGCTGCACAGATCATCTCTGCTTCCTGGTTCCCTTTCTTCCCTGCCTCCATCAGAAGCCCTACTTTGTAGCCTGTGTGTCACCCTAGATTCCTTCCTTACCCTTACCCACGTCCTTGAGCTGGCCACCAAGTTCTGGCAAACTTATTTCTTTAAGATCGACGGGATCTGCCCTCCACTTTCCTTGACATTCACTTGGTTACACAGAGCTGCTCTCTGGCTGGCCTTGCAGTAAAGACCTGGAACTGACCTTTCTGCTTGTAGTCTTGGTCTTCGCTCACCTTCTCTCTCACTGCCTCCACAATAATTCTTCCCAAAAAACTAAATCTGATCAGATCACCCCCCTTTGAAAATAATCTTTCAGAGCAAGTCCTTTGCATGCCGTGCAACACTTTTTATGACCTAGCCATTGTCTGCCACTCAAGGTCCTCCACCTCTTGCTGTCACCAACCTTTCATTCTTATGTACAGTTCTCAGCATGGAAACTTCCTTCATCTTGTTTCTGCAGTCAAAATTTTACATATAGTGTCCCTAATTCCTGGATTATTTTGTCCTTTTCTTTGTTACCTGGCTGTTTCAAAATTGGGAAATATCCCCTATAAGGTACATAGCAGGAATTAACTCCTTTAGGGAGCATTTCTGGACTGTTTACATGAGATGTAGGTATCATTCCTCTGGGATATCAATGTGCCCTATGCACATTTCTATCGTAGCAGTTATCACATTGTAATATAACTCTGTATTCACTGTGCTTATCTGCCTCCTCCACAAGACTACATTGGTCTCTTGTTTTCTATGTTTTATATTGCCTGTGCGTAGCAAAGTGCCTGACCACAGTGGGTGTTCAGCAGCACAACTGCTAAACGAAGGAGGCTCACTACAGATGAGGCCAGCGGCCTGGCCATGTCATCCCAAGTCCACCGACAGTCACGTCACTCTGACCACCAGGATAGAATTGTTAAAAATAATGTTCCCATTCAACTGTCTTCATCAGACCGCACTCTGGGAAGAGAGAGACTCACAACTCTGACGTTTCTGCACAGAAATGGTTACGTTTCCAAGATAGCTAGTTCTATCCAACAAAACCATTTTGTAATTGAAATTCGGCATCTCTCAACCCTGTGAAAATGCTTCTCCACATAACCTGGCACCTGCATTTCAATTCCATCATGCTTTTTACTTGGTGTCTGTTCTGCTCCATGCATGTGTTGGGAGGGAGGGATCAAAGGCAGATTCCAGGCAGCTCCAGGGCTGTGGAGCTCACCAGGAACACTCACTTGCTGAGGACACCACTGATTACCACTGCCCTGCACACCACCTTGCAAAGCCAGGAGAATCATAAAGCCTTGTTTATAAGCATTCTGACCATGATGATTCAATTATCCAATTATTCATAATTCATTTATATAACCACCAAACTTGTTTTGAGCACCTGCTATATGCCTTCGATATAGAGATGAATTAGAGACAGTCTCTCTGTCCTTGTGAGTCATCTTAGAGCTTGGTGGAGGAGAAAAATGTATCAACAGACAATTGCAATGCAATGGGAAGTGTGTACTCATAGAAGTGTACACAAAGGGCAAGTGTTCCAGACAGAAGGGAGAGATATGAGTATTGTAGGCAGAGAGAACAGCAAGTATAAGACGTGAGAAGAGCAGAAGAGAGGACGAGAGGTTGAAGGGACATTCAGGAGCAGATGCGATGCATCATCACATGAGAACAGGAGAGCAGAGGGAGATTTGGGGAGCCCGGAGGAGGGAATGGTGAAAAGGGAGGTTGCAGAGGCAAACTCAGGGGTGCCTCAGGCCAAAGCGAAAGGAATCTGCAGCCCGACCAAAGGTGTGAACTCCTTACCTCAGGCCCTAGGGTGCTCCACGTGGTTCTTAAACAGTAGGAAAAGTGGAATCAGCAATACAGAAAGGGGTGTTTCTGGAAATTAGTGGACAAAATAGAGAAGTGTTGAATTAATGCAAGTAAGGCATGATGAGGAAATAAACTGGGGCTGTGGCAGCAGGTATAGAGAGAAGGGAGTGATTCAATAGGCCTTCAGGGGGCAAAGGTGGAGGTCACGTACGGACTGTGTGTGGGAACAGGGACAAGGAAGGGCGAGTCGCACACTCAGCTCAGCACAGGACTTGAGATGCCAAAGCTCAGTAAGAAAGATGCATAGTATTTTCATGCAATAATTTTAAAAAATCAATGCTAAAAATAATTAACAAAATATCAAAATTTTAAATAGAGACAGGATCAGTATTACTGATTTTTCCTCTTGCTTCCGGCTCCAATATGGCTTGACCTCGTACCGCACTCATCCCAGCTTTATGTAAACTCTTGATATATCGTTCATCATGGGCTTTTTCCATTGATTTTTATTTTTTAAAATATTGTATTCAATTATTGTTTATCTTGATTACTTTTTTATTATTATTATTTTTGGCTCTCTCTTACATTTTGCACTGAGGCAGGTGCCTCAGCTGCCTCACCTAGTCCTGGCCTTGGAGCCAGGTAGGGGTGAAAGAGAGGGGGCTGATCAGCAATGATTGTAGGGGTGGTGTCAAGCAGGATGCACTGATGCACCACCAGGGTGCCTTGCTCCACTGAAGGACAACTCTGTTTCTACAAGTGACTTTGTTCCCTGGATACTTTTCCTCTACCCACAGAGGCTGCTGTTTTGCACTAGGCATTCTCTCCAGATATGAAGACATCATACAGAGTCCCCCTTCTCTCCCTCTGAGCAAACGGAGTTTGGGTCTCCCATGATGAAACTCACATGCAGCTTGTGCACAACTTGCCTAAATGTCACAAATGCTTTGGAATAAGCATGGAAATTGGTTTCCAAGCTCCAGCAGTTTCTAAAATAGGGATGGTTTAAAATAAAGCAGTATGATAAAAGGGATTCCCCTAGAGCAGATTGTGGGAAATAGCAGTGAGCCTCCAAAACGAAAGCCTGGAGAAAGAGTCAGAAAGGGTGTCCAGCCATTCTGAAGTAAGGTTGATGTGAGAGGGAAGGTGGCTGGCCAGGAAAAGGAGCTGGCTCTGTCTCCACCTCCTCAGTGTCCGGACGAAGCTCATTCCTTTCCATTCCCCGAGGCTCCTTTTCCCTTTGTATCTAGCTTGATGCAGGTGTAATATATTCTGTCAGTGCAAAATTTGGGCTGAAAAATACTATGGATTTGGAAATTGAGGAGGGAATTGAGTCGGGGCTTTCCAAATTAATGGCAACGTGCAGATGGAGTTCATTGGGTGTGGTGGGGCGGAAGTCAGGAGGGCACTTTGGGGAAGTGTACTTCTAGCCAGAGGGCGTATAAACAGCAGTGCTCGGGTGGAGGAAATGATAGAGCACTAGGAATGGACAGTGATATAGGCAATTTGATAATGCCGGAGGGTGAATGAAAATTTGAGTAGGGCGTGCCTGACGGCCTCCATTTCCTTGTAGAAGTTGGAGAGAAGGTTGTCCTCTAAGAGTATGAGTTTGAAGTGAATATTTAGCAGAACACTGAAGGTTGAGAGACGTGGCCAAAGACACCGAATGGACTTTGAAGCATCTTTGCAGCTCCCCTGAACCTGGAGGCAGGGGATGGGTGTGACTCCAGGCTCCATAGTCACGTGGCTGGTATCATCAGCTGTGCTCAGCTTTCTGGGCAGAGGCCGGGAGGAGGTGGGTCGTAGGACTGATCCGAGGTTGGGAACACATGAGGCGTGTGAAGGGTTGAAGGAGCAGCATGATGCAGAAGAGGGAGAACTTTAAACATGGTTAACATTGGGGGCAGCGTCTGACTAGACCAGTGACAATAGGCATGAACTATGCTGATGAGTTTCAGTTTTCAAGTATTATATAATGTTTAAATCACACAAGAAACGGCTGAGGCACCCACATGATTACAGGGCCCCGTCACAACAGAATCACCCTGGGTCGGCACAGGAAGCCACACGGCCAGTGATTTCTAGCAACTGGGGCTGTCATCTTGGCATCCTCTACAATTGTTAGGAGCTCTGCATTGTTGATAGTACTGCCTCTGCTCTTGAAATGCAGCCCTGCAGCTCTCTTGTAGGTAGGAGAAGATGTCTCAGTTGCCCGTCTGGGACACCGTTTAGCTTTTCTTTTCAATCTTTTATTTATTTATTTAGGCTACCAAAACAAATTTTTTTAAAAAATTATCTTTTGTGTTGTTTTTGTATTTTGTTTTTTGAGATAGGGTCTCACTCTGTCAGCTATGCTGGAGTGCAGTGGCGAAATCATAGTTCACTGCAGCCTCCAACTCCTGGGCATCAGTGATCCTCCTGCCTCAGCCTCCCAAGTAGCTGGGACTACAGGCACCCACCACCACTCCTGGCTAATATTTTTTAAAAATTTTTTGTAGAGATGGGGGTCTCAATATGTAGTTCAGGCTGGTCTCAAAGTCCTGGCCTCGAGCAATATTTCCCCCTCAGCCTCCCAAAGAGCTGGGATTACAGGTGTGAGCCATCTCACCCGCTGGGGCACGGTTTAGGCATGGGGCAATGAAGAAGCTCCTTGCCTTAGTAGCACTGTAAGTTCTCCCTGGTCCCGCTACTCATGATGAAAGTGCTCATATGTGAGAGTGAGTGATGAAGGCATCATCCACAGGTTGATGATGAAGACAGATGCCACGAACATTTCTCACAACCATACTGAATAAGGCTGTCAGGGCAGGAGGGAATTTGAGAAGGCAGTATATGATTAACCTAGTTGGAACTGGGCCAAGGGACCCAAGGTTAATGGCCCTGGGAATGGGAGCATTAATGACCACTACTAGTCAAGCCCCTTTTCATGCCTTACTCATAGAGCCACCTTTTATATGCTATAAGATCATGGCTTTTGATCTCAGAACCAAAGGGTAATGGAGAGTTGCCACTCCCGCAGACAATGTGTTATGCATTCCAACAATTTCTTGATGCCCTCATCACAACAGTCAGGTACAGCATATAGCAGATCTCAACACATGCCACCATCTGCTGAGCACTGCCGGTGAGAGCTAAGGCATACTCATGATGCATATGCATGGGCAAAAACTGTTTCGGGTTTTCATCCAACAGACTGACAGAAGTGTGACATCTTTGCTTTTACCTGTTCGGTGCTAGTATTCCTTTTTCTACACACTCCCTGGGTGAGCTGGAATAGAATCCTTCACCACCCTAGGATGTGACCTCAGTCTTATTTGATGGCCAGAAGAATCATCAACATGTGAATCTGCACAGTCATCCGCCCTGCCTTGATTAACAAAGAGACAGCTGTTTTCGTCCACTCCCTTTCTCCTTTCCTCTTTCTCCCTTTACGCTCCACAAGAGAATTCTACCTTTGCCATAAGCTAATCTTACGTGATAAGCTTTTGTGATGCAAATTGGGGATAGTGGATGGGCAGAGACAGAACTGGGGTAAGGGAGATGAGGGTGGAGACTCGCAGGAGAGAAGAGAAAGCAGAAACAGAGCAAAGTCACATTCAGTACGGGTGTGGCTGTGAGGGGAGAGTGGAGCACGGGGGCTGGAAAGGAAGAAGCGTCAGGCGGCTGTGCTGTGTGCGCAAGAGCAAAAAGGCACGAGGAGGAGAAAGTGAATTTTAAGAAGTCTGGCAGATCAATCAGATCTCCGTTAATATTCATAGAAAAGTACAAACAAACCCTGGTATTGGTGTTAATTGCATCTGGTTGTTGGCGTGTTTTCCTTTGCGTGGAAGCCTCTACTGACGCGGGGTCAGCCGGGGCTCTGGGATTACCTGAGGTCGCATGTCTGACTGGAGGGCTGAAGTTGAAGCTTTCAGGGATGCTCAAACAGGGGTGGTGACTTTGCTTCCTCCTTTGACCTCAGTATGGGAAACACATTTTGTGGCACTACCTCTCCTAATGAACTTTAAAAAGCAGAGTGTGTTGAAAATCACTACACACCAAGAAGCACCATGCTTCCTGCAGTAATGCACATCTACGCAAGGTGCTCTGGTTCACACATTAGTTTCACACGCCTTTTTATTTCATCTGTACATAACGTCTCAGGAGTAGATATTACATTCCCATTTGTAGATGTGTGAACTGGGGCCCAGTGCCTTAGAGTGACTTCCTGCTCATGGTCATAAGTAAATAAGGAGCAACTCAACTTAGAGTAGAATTTTGAATTTTTATAAAAGGGAAGATAAAGAAAAAAGGAGAGATATTGAAAGTGGAAATTAAGTTCTTAAGTAGAAGCAGGAATTCAACAAAAGCGGCGGGGCTGTTCTTCAGCTTTCACTCGCCAGCCTCGTTTGGAGGATTCTCTGCACACTCAGGGACCTGGAGGCCTTTGTTGAGAGGGAGTGGCCCAGCAGAGAAGCAGAGCTGTTGCTCTTTCTGCCACCCTTCATCCTGCATAAAAGCCTCGGGTGGCTGGGGGTCTCCTCCACCTTTCTGGCCCTTTTCTTTGGACCCAACAAAAGGGCAATGGGGGAAGCAGAGCCTGTCTTCTACTCTTGGCACTTAAGGGTAGACACAGGATAAGGAAGATGTCTGCATGGCGCTGCCAGCTTTGGCATTTCCTTCATGAGCCTGCAAGATAAGTCACGCCATTAAATCATCCAATATCAGACGCAGTGACTATCATTTTCCTGTGTGAACATCTCACTGGTTGAACACAAGCATCTCAATAGCCACGGCACCCTAATTTCCTTTGTCGGAGACAACAAAACCAAAGGTAATGAGCAAGAGGAGAGACAGAGTCCCAGGGGGCACACTCTCTGGAAGAGTCTCGTGGGCTTAAATATATCTAAAACAGACCCAAAAGAAAGCAGTGATTACAGGCTAATTTTCTGCCTGCGTTATGTTAAATGTCCCGTCGTCTACACGAATGGCAATTGCTTTGTGCCAGAAATCTTTTTACTGAATTCCTCTTATTGGTAAATTTTGTATTAGAAATAAAAAAGGAGACCAAAGAGAGGTTTTTCAATTTAAAGGTGAGATTATCAGGACACCAGTAAAAGACACAAGACTGGCACATACCCAAAAGCTGATTTTCCTTTTCAAATGCAAATATTGGAGAAGGCAAAGTGGCCCTGCCCTTTGAATTTGCCAGGTAAGGGTCTGCAGGGCCCCGGTCTGCTTCAGGCACGCACACGTGCTTCTCTCACACAGAGGCCCACATGGGCAAGGGCAGGCGGATACATTTGGCCAGCCCCGGGTCATCACAGGATGCGGTTCACAGGAGAGTGAGATGACACTGGCACTTGAGATCCTTCTGCCCCTGCACCGACGCTACCCCTTTCCCAGGAGCAATGAGCGTCAACTCAGCCACCTCAGCAGTACCCTCTTCCTCCTCCCGTCTGGGTCTCAGGTTTTAAAGACATTGGCTTGATAGCTCTTCATTCACTCCAGATTCATTCTATAAACCTTTACTAAGCATCTTCCATGTTGCAGACAGTGGGCTACACCCACAGAATGCAAAACATAATTATGAAAGGGAAGCTGGAATTATGATAGTCAAATAGAAACGGAACGTGGACTTTAAAATTACAGAGATCTGAATGGAAAATTCCACCAAAACCCTCCTGACTCGGATTAATATCTTAAGATGTTTGTAAAGTGGAGTGGCAGGGAGGGTGCTGCTGATGCCCATACAGAGAGTGGCAGAAAGGTTTAAATAATACAGCGAAGCGACTAGCACAGAGTTTGTCACCAGTCAATGCTCAGTTACTGGGTGTTGAGTCTACCCTTATTCAGAATGCTCAGTTGGGACCTGAATTCCTACCCCCTACCCCAGGGATGCATCTGACCCACAACCAGGGGACATCAGGCCCCTCAGGCCAACAGCAACGGGCACTTCCCCACCCCAAGTAAGACCCAAATCTATGATCCTCTTGACACAAGGAGGCTAGAGGGAAGGATGAAGACTCTACCAAGGGGAATTTGAGATCAGTCCCAAAGGAAGTCAACAGGATTTGGTGAAAGGTCCTTCTGCGCTGGATACCACATAGGGCATTTTGTAAGGTTATCTTACAAGCATGTGTGTGGGGTAGGAATCCCTGCCCCATCTAATCTCAACAACTCTAGGTGAATGTCAAGGTGGGGTCGGAAAGACAAATAAGAGATCACAATGTTCCAGGGCTCCAGAGGAGGGCTAAGTCTTGGTCTTCATCACCAAGGCGTGTGGCCATTTCTGAGGACACGTGGCAGATCATTAATTTCTAAAGGGAATGAATATCTGTGCTGCAGCTGAAAATAATCTGTAAATTAGCTATTCATCAACTTGTTATCCAACATCCCCCGCAGACAGGGATTTGATACCAAGAAAGACCAGCTTACCCTCCAACCCACCCAAACAGGAAACTAAAACTTAATTTAAATGTGCCTCCATGTGTCATGTGCCAATGCTAAAGTGGGCATTGTTTTTTTCTTGAACATATTGATCCATGGCTCCCATAGCGCACATATTACTGGACCTTATAAATGACTGACAACCTCCAGTGTGGAATGCAGCCTAGGCGTGATTATGGATAGAAGGAGGATGTTGATCTTTATTTCTTAGAGATCCCAGACATGGATCATAATCCACACTTGGCCTATGATGCGCTGTGTGACCTTGGGCAAACGACTATTTATTTGTGCATTCTACATCCTCTGTAAAATGGGGATTGTAGTGTCTGATAGGGTTGTTGAAGGGCTTAATTTAGTTAACACGATTTAAATACCAAGCAGAGCAACTGCCACTTACTGGAGGCTCAATTAATATGAGTTCCCTGACACAGAATACAGAACACTTGGCAAAGCTTCAGTGTTTGATGATGATGATAATGATAATAGAAGCATTACTGTGGGTGTTCAGAAAGGAAGACAAACATGGGACTCCATTGCCTCCAGAACTTGGCAGGGAGGTGGGTGCTAGAAGTAGAAATTGGGGTGGATGTGGCTTTGCTGATTCATGCTACCGGAGGGCTCTGAAGTCCCACTTCCAGGGGGAAGAGCCATCTACGGCATGCAGGACACCAGGCTGCACAAGGATATCCATTCTTTGTGCTGCTTGGTCACCCAGCTCGGTCTTCTTCATCTCAGAGTCCCAGAGCCAACCACCCATTCAGCTCCTTCCCCAGCAATGAGGATGCTCTCAGATATGGTGTCTCTCAACTCCCTGACTTGCAGCCACCTGGGTATGCCTCTGAGTAGCCCTTTGGAGCCTGGGAGAAATGGATTTCTCTGATTGGGTTTCACTGGTCAGGAATTGACAGGGACAAAAAAATAACTGAACTCCACCTTCTTCCTCTTTCCAGATCCATTGAACTCTGGAGACATTTTCCTAAACCCTGGTTCCTTCATGGTCAAGTTGAAAAACTCTGCCCACCCACAGCAGACTCTCACCTTCTTCCTTTCCTCCCTTTCTTTTCTAGCCACATTCCTCTCCAACTTCTCTTTTTTGTTTTTCCACTCATTTCCCTCTTATTCAGCTTTGCTCAAAACTGCTGTGTCAAATATTCCTTTTCCCGCCGCCCCTCTCAGAAAGCGCATGAGTAGTGGGACACCAGCCCTGGATGGGCCGTGAATAACGCATCATGCCCAGGAACAGCCAGAGCAGCCTCTGATTGCAAAGAGAAGATCTTTTGATAACATATTATCCTATTTACTCTTTGTAACGCCACCAGTTCTTCATTCAGTAGAGGTGCACACCTCCTCGCTCACCAGTATGGAACCCCAGCCACAGCCAGCGTTCCTGCTGCTGTCTCATCCCAGCTCCCCCACCCGGAAGGCTGCCGGACGTGCCTTCCGATGTCTGTACTGCCAACCCTAGGCCACTGGGACCCTGCCGTAACCATGGCCCATCTTTCCTCAGTTCAAAGCTTATGCTTCTTTATTTTAAACTCTTGTTATGGCCTTAACGTCTTGACACTTGCTGAACTCTGGAAAGGATAAAGGCCTCCAACTCAGTCCCCTGATGTATATAAATATAGCACCTAGTAAGTTCCCTATGCAGGACTCAGGGACTGATGAATGCTGGATGCTCCTGTAAAGTAGGTTATCATTTCCAGTCTCAGTCAAGGAAATTGTGACTCAGATAAGTTAATTGATTAGCTCAAGGTTACTGAGATAGTAAATTACAAACCCAAGATGGAAATCCAGTATCTGTGACTTCTTGAGCCCTGGTTGTTCTTTCTTCCTACTGATTAGGATTCAGAATTTGGGGACTAGCATAGGGGAATATATCAGTCAAAGTAACAGTAGAACCCAAGATTTTATTTTGTTCAGAAGGAGATATGGTAATGAGACAATTTGCGGAGGCTGGAGCAGGGTAAAGGAAATCCAAAAGGAATGTTGAGGGACCTAGTGATTTGCATACAAGGGAAGCTGTTGCCATCCCTGGGCTTAAAGGGAAAAGGGGGAAGGAAAACAACAAGAGGACTTGGTTTCAGAGCCAAGTGAGAGCTGGGACCATGGAGGAGGGTCTGCCCCCTGGGATCTCTGTCTTGGAAGGTGTAACACTGCCAGGCAGCCCTGGAGCATGGCGGGCACAGGGGAAAGGCATGCTTTCTTTGTCAGGCATTTGATTTGCCAGACCCCACTAGAAGCAGCTAGCAAGGGATAAAGTGATACAGTTGGTGGGGTCTGCATTCCTAGGCACAGAGCAGACCAGGGAAGGGAGAGTGGTCTGTCAGTGCTGGGAGGATGGAGAATAGTCAACACATAGCAACAGAGCGTGATCCTTAGTCAAACACTGCATGTGGAAGAGCATGCAGCACGCCTTCCTTCCCGGACTCCAGGCCCAGCGGTGGGCTCATCACGAAGCCAGGAACATTGACGCTTCGGGGTCTATTCCCATTGTGTTTTGCTTCACAACAATCCTCCCCCAAATCTGGGGGCTTAAAGCCAGAATGATTTATTATTTCTTATATTAACACTTCCGTGGGTTGGTTGGGTGGTTCTTCTGCCTCTAATGGTGTCAAATGGATCTGAAACACACAAGACAGCTCCAGACTCCACTCCCACGTCTGGGGGCCTCAACTCTCCTGCACATGAGCTTTCTCTCTTCACACAATCGCGCATCACTCCATTTTCTAGCCCAAACTTCCTTCCGTGGTAGCTAGCTTCCAGAACGGCAAAAACAAAAGCTGTTGGGCCTCGTAAGACCTAGGTCAGGCATCACCTCTGCCTCATTCTATTGGTTAGAGAAAGTTGCAGGCCAGCCCAGATTCAAGAAGAGAGAATGTGGACTCTGCTTCAGGATGGGAAGAGCACCATGCATACACAGTGTGGGAGGAATCCCTGGGGGCCTCTTTTCTGCCAATCCACCACAGTGTGCCTTCTCACTGCAGAAATTCTTGCCCTTACTATATGGAAAAAATAATCCCCCATTTGGGTGTCCCTAGACACCCAAAATTTTCATCTCATTTTGACATCAAGCTGAAGTCCACTATCTCATGGTCTGTATTGGACCAAGATGTGATGATTGTGACACACACATATGAACCAAAAATATAAAGTAACTCCTCCCATATTTGACAAATAATTGTGATATAATGCTAATATAGGGATAGGATAATTGCAATGAACCCTCCTGTTTAACAAGAGGAACAGGAAGCACATTACAGTTGCTGGTCCAGAGCAATTTAAAAATCTATCAAGGCATTTGCTGCCCATTCAGCTTTCCTGAGGGCAAAAATTTTCTTTGATCAGTACCAAGTTCTGCCTCTGTGTGGGTTCCTGATTCCGGCATCATTATCAGCTTTTGGTGCCACCTTCTGGACTCTTGGCTCTGCCCTCAGATTCATTCTTCTTTTTACGTAAGAAATGACCCATGCATGTGGCTGTATAACTTCCTTCCTCAGGCTGCCTTCTTCCCATGGAAGGCTGAGGGTTAAAATGCTTCTTTTCCCTTTGAACTTCCTTATCTTTTTGTCCACCCTGGCAGTTCTCTCATCAGGACACTTTTCTTTAACATGTTGCGTGTTATCTATGAGTCTCATTGGGGGTCTTTCTGTGTTCCATGCCTCAGCATAATCCTTTCTCTGACCGACCTCTCTCTACTTTGGGTGGTGAAGCAATGTCCTTATGAGTCCCAGGAGGCCTTTTGTCTGGCACAGATGGTCTGAGAGCAGTGCTTTAAGTTTTTCAGAGCTCTTAAGAGGGGATGCTCCAGCCATAGCCTTGATTTGATCTTTTCTCTAAGGCTCATAGTTTGGGATTCTTTTGCCATATGGAGAAACTGTCCCAGGGTCCCTACAATTCCTCTAAATTCTCCTTGAAAACTAGTCAATTCTTCCTTGGCTCCCTCTCTTTTGCAATACCTTAGCATACACTACTTAAAGAAAACATTTGGTATTTTCAACATTTTATCTGGCCTTAGCCAAGTTCTCAGTGTACCCACTTGCCTCATGCTCTCCAAGCCTCTACCAACCCTCTTCTCTTTGTCTTAGTCCATTTGTGTTGCTATAAAAGAAAACCTGAAGCTCGGTGATTTATAAAGAATAGAGATTTATTTGGCTCATGGTTATAAAGGCTGTACTGGAAACATGGTGCCAGCATCTGCTTCTGGTGAGGGCTTCAGGCTACTTCCTCTCATGTCAGAAGGCAAAGGGGTTCCAGTGTGTGCCGAGATCACATGATGAGAGAGGAAGCAAGAGATAGAGAGAGAGGAGGATATTCCAGGCTCTTTTCAACACCCAGCTCTCCTAGGAACTAACACAGTAAGAACTCACTCCCTCCCTTGAGAATGGCACCAAGCCATTCACGATGGATCCACCCCCATGACCCAAACACTACCCACCAGGCTCCACCTCCAACACTGAGGACCAAATTTTAACAAGAGACTTGATGGGGCCAAACAAACTATATCCAAACCATAGCCCCCTCTAATTTGTTACATGACCCAAGACTCAACACCAGAGGTCTGAGATTTTTGTTATGGGACCATCACACTTGTAGGTGAAAACTGGTTGTCTGTTGCTGTTTCCATTATCTAGTGCTGGGCAGAAAATCTTCCAACACTTAGTGGCTTAAAATGACAACAAGCATTTACTTGCCCATGATTTTGTAAGTTGTGCAAGGCTCAGCAGGACGCCCCAACCCTGCTCCCTGCATGATGGTTGGGGCTTCATTCAGCTGGGTGCTCCTGTGAGGTGGAAGCATCTAAGAAGGCCTTGGCTCACTATGTTTTGGGGTGGTCTGTTATGCAGTAAGAGATGACAGAAATAGGGCCCCTCATTTATACTGGCTGCTTAAAGGGCCCTGGAAGTGGCACTAAGAAAATAGTCACCTGGTCATATTTTATAAACTGTATAAAGCAAGATGTTCTAACTATAACCAATCAAGACTCGTATTACTTTTAATCTGACATAATGATCATGAAACTACAGTGGCATTGCAGTGGCCACAAGCATTTTTGGATCCACTTAAGAGCAATTGGAGTTGGGGAGGGATGCATTTTGGGTTTAGTCAGATGTACCTTGTGCACTCCGTGTCACATCCATGCATATTAAATTCTTCTGGCTGTTTCAATGTAGAGGTGGCTGCCAGAAATGTACCTATTGCCCACAGTGCAGACTCCAGTGTCCCCAGAAATCACAGTGCAACAAGAAAGTGTCCTGTGGGGCCCAGCATTGGGAATATATGGGGAGTAGAAGAGACATGAGGTTGAAAGGCAAGAGGCTAGAAGCTAGTCTGTGGAAAAGTCTTCCAAATATCATAGAACATAAATGAAAGAAACTCAGTAGATGTTTTTCCAGAACAAAATCCTAAGAACTTCCACGGCATTACCAATCGTGATTTGGGAAGCTGAAAGAAACTGTCTCAGCTATCAATTTAAAAAATCAATCAACCATGCTAGAGTATACACTGAATTATCTTTCTATTCTTTCTGTAGAAAATGGTAAGATGAAGCTGTTAGCATGTGAAGATGTGATTTAAAAGTATATAGCTAAGAATGTAGGGAAAATATTACAGAATTGTATTGGGGAGATACTTAATAACAATGTGCTATTTTGCTGGAGTTTCTGATGTTTGTAAATATTTTTCAGCTTTAAAAAATTAACACTTTGATTTCTCATTTTAAATAAGTACTTCCATACCTAATTTTACGTTTGTAATCATGTGTTCTTTTTCTTTAAGAATACTTTGAAACTATATAAGATTCAGGCCCTACTGAATCTGGGCCATGTTCGGGTACCTAGACAGGAGATTTCACTCTCAAAGGCAATGTGAAGACATTAACTAACAAAATCCTAGAGCTGATGCTATCTCCCAGCATGAAGGAATCATGCTCAGTGTAAAATGGCTTATCTGGGTTGCATTTCTGGGAAGGAAAGAGAATCAGAGGATACCGGTAAGATAAGACAAGATGAGGAATGAGAAAAGGAAAGATGAATGTTGCCTTTCCCAGTGGCTCCGGAGACAGAGACAGAGGTAGTAGCTTTGGGCCACAGGACACACTCAGATCTGGCCAAGGCACAGGGAGAGTGATAATACTGCTTATAATAATGTCAACAATAATGGCTTCACTCATTTACTTAATTATTGTATCAGGCACCACTGTGAGCACTTCATATGTATTAATGCATGTGATCCGCCTCACAACCCTGCAAAATCGTTTCCACTGTCCTATCCATTTTGTAAACAGGGAGAGCAGGCACTGCGAGATGCAGGCACTTGCCCGAGGTCACTCTGCCTGCACGTGCTGGAGCTGGGGTTCCGGTGAGTCCACCCGCTCCAGAGGTTGCTCCTTAACAACTCACAACACCTTTGCATTTGTATAGCATGGTGCAGTTTATCAAGCAATGTTACATAGAGCATCTCACTTGATCCTAATAGCCTTGAAAAGTTGGCAGAACAGTTGCTGTTACTCTCATTGGGTGATTAATTGAAATCTAAAATTGCAAAGTGACTTATTCATGATCACCCAGCTAGTAAGCAGTGGTATTGGAACTGAAAGCCAACTCTTGGGTGCTTTTCATTATATCATGTTGTGTATTAATAAATTTCAGCTATAGTTATCTTCAGTTTCTAAGACATCTTTATGTGAAATGCTAACACAGTACGTTCCACAACTTTATAGAAAGGCATTATTATTATCCCAATGTTACCAAAGAGAAATATTTTGTTCAGAGAGCTGATGTGCAATGGTACCTGAGTCTGGCTTTTTGACTCCAAATTCTCAAGTGGCATTCGCTCCTGCACGAGCAGTAGTGGCCCTGTCTACTTGTCAAATCCAGAACATGACTTGGCCCTTCAGGTGCTGGGGCAATGAATGATAGACTCAGCACCGCAGGACCTCGAAGTACACGGTGGGCTCAGGCATTAGATGGATCGACACGGCTGGAGCATGGATAGCAAGTTGAAAACAATTGGGATCAGATGGTGGGGACTTTGAATACCACGACATGAATGTTATTTTCTTGGGAGTGAGCATTGAGTATGCACAGATCTGTACTAGATACTGGGCAAACAAACTAAAGAAATATCAAATAAAGATGTGATCTCAAGCTGAAACTATTTGGCATCTGATCTGGGAGTAACACACCTATATATAGAAAGCAGGGGAAAAAAAGTGACAACTTAGAAGTATTTATGAAAGAATAGGCAAATAACTTAAAATAAAATTATGATAATGTCCACTGAGTTTTAAGATGGCAGAACTATAATGGAAGGTATGATAAAAACCATAATATTTAAAATGGACCCAGGGGTCCTTGCTTTCTAAATGTTTTCTGTTTCAAGGTGCCCTAGGAGGTGATCCAGAGTGTAGCTTTTTCTATGGCCATTTATAAATGGGGAAATTCTCTCAAAACCCACAATTTTTTAGGAGCTTACTTTCCCTTAAGCTCCTCAATGTATAACAACAGTAGTAGCAACAATAATGATAGCTGTCATTTGTTCACTGCTTACTGTGTTGGGTAACTCACATGTGTTACTCTGACCCAAAGCCACACTGCAGTTAGATAATACTACTCCCATTTTACAGATGAGACAGTGAGGCCCAGAAACTGTAAGTGCCTTTTCTGAGTGATAAATCAGAGTTAAGCACAGGTTTAAAAGAAAACAAGCACCAGAATATTTGTTCTACACTGTGCCTCCTCATTCCTTTGCCCGGAAACTGGTGCCGGGCTTTCATTTTTCTACCCAGTTAAGGCTGAGCAACTCATTGTCACATTCATGGCATCCACAGTGAGCCTAACCTTTCTACCCAGCCTCCTGTTTTCTCTGTAGCCTATTACTTCAACTTTATTTTGTCTTTTACCAAATTTAGAATCATGTCTCCTCAAATGCTTTTTATTCTTGTACCCCTGAGTGTCTATCATTCAGCAGATTCTATTTACCTTGCTTTTATTAAGTCCACTACTCAGCATGTGCATAATTCTCCCTTTCTAGGAGGTGCTTTTCCCTGTCTCTACGTATCAAAACCTTATATATCCTCTAAGGATGCCCTTATGTATCAGGCACATAGTAAGCTTGAATGAATTATTACCATTATTATCATTACTATTACTGTTTTCATCATCATCAGTTATCCGATGAATAGTTGAGAACCTACATGTCCAAGCACTAGGTGTTGGAGATACAGTTACCAACAGGCCACAGCTTGGGCCTCCAGGAGCCATGACAAGGCTGGGAAGGGGGCAGGGTTGTGTGGAATGAGCAGGGGTAGCACACAATACAGCACGTAGGGATGAGAAAGGGTGCTGTGGAATATGACATCCATTTTGGTGATATCACAGAAGGCCTTCCAGAGCAGCTACTAGCTGGTGCCTTGTGAACAGGTTGAAGTGAGCCAACCAAATACACCTGTCACGTTAGAATGGCCAACAGCCCCCATTTGCTGGGACTAAGGGGTTTTGTGAGACCTGGAACTTTCAGAGATAAAACTGGGACATTCCTAGGACAAATAGGATGGTTGGTCACCCTACTGCCTCTGCAAAGACTCAAGACAACCAGAGCCTGACAATATATTTTTGAATGAATAAATGAATGAATGATGCATCTATACATGAAAATATTAATCCCCTATCAACTGGATCTCCTTCCAAATATTTGCAAACCAAACAACCTGAGTATTTGTAGCTGCACCCAGCAGGGTTCTGTCCCCTGTGAATGTTTACGTGGGGGTTTGTGTCCATGGCAAGATTTTACCAATGAAGAAGATGGCGCTGTCACCAGATGGTGGTAGAGGCAGCTCAGGGAAGTCACATTCTCTCTCCCGCCTCCCTCCCAAGCCTGTGAGCTTCATTACAATACATATGACAACATTTCTTCTCATATTATTGTATTACACCATCCTTAATTGCATAATTCAACATTTTCAAGGGTATTTGGAGGGAATTTGGACAGTTCATTGAGTGGTATTTGAAGGAAGCTGAGAATTAAATTAAAAAACATGAAGGAAAATTAGTAGTAAAAGAGACTGATTGAAGGGCTGACTTGGGCTGACTCTGAGATCCTGGGTCCTGCCCCCACCCCTACTTCCAGAGTTCTTGGGTTTTTGGCCCAACACACAGTCTCTAGTCACCAGCCTGGGCCCAGGGGACAGCCAGGACAGCCAGCCACTCATGGAAGCCTGCTGTCACTTTTTCCTCCCCACACTCCCCCTTCATTATCTTAGTTTGTGATTTTTGACATGCATTTTGCATATTGCATGTTTTTGCTTGTTCTGTTGAATGCACGGCTCCCGGCTCCCGGGCTGATTGCAATCATGCTGATTGGGAGGCGTGGCCCTGGGACTGGGAGGGCTCCCACTGCCCCTGCTACTGTGGTGTAGCTGGCTTCTGGCTCTCTGCCCTGCCAACTTTCCTCTCCCACAATGCTTCCTTGAGCTTCCTCCTACCCGCCCATGCAGGGCCAGCATGGTAGATACTTGGGAATAGGTCCCCTTCCTTCTCTTGGCTCAGGTGCCCGGATCATGCGCTTCAGGCTGGGAGAGCAGCCAGGAGAAGCTGGTATGGAAACGTTGGCTGGGCAGGGTGCTGGGTGCTCCAGGCCCCCGGGGGTGAGGGCAATCATTCAAGCCCCAAAGTGCTGTTCCAGCAGAGGGACTGGGCCCCCTTCCAGGCTCAGCAAAAGCCCCAGGTTAAAGTCAGCTTCATACTCTTACTCCCAGCCTACCCTGCCGTTAACAGAACATTTCAGCCGCAAATGCACACACAAAGATGAATTTGACTTTGTTGCAGGGATGGTCTGCTGGTGGGTGAGAGAGGTGTCAATTTATCAAAAGAATGCTAAGAAAAAAATTTGAAAAGTGATTGCAAGAGATCTGTATTGTCTTCCAACTCTGGAAAACTTGGGAAGTTTGGCTGAATTTAAAGCTGAACCCATTAGGACAGAAAGAAAGTTGACTTCCCTGAAAGCAAGTGAATGACTCTTGGGCAAATGCTCAGAATGAAAGAGATCCCTCCCTTCCTGCACCTCCCCTGCCACCGAGATTTTCTAGGTGCACTTCCCACAGAAGAGCTAGAGAGGAGGTATTTTAGCATCCTTTCCTGTTCTGCTATTTAGGATTCATGGTTGTGAATAACCCATGGCTCTTACATACACTTCACCCCAAAGAATGACACCTTCAAGGCCCAGCTTGTCAGCTAGGGTTCAGCCTCATGTCTGAGGGGGCCCTTGGTGACTTTCCAACTCCTCCCCATCCTTTCTGCAGCATTTCTGCAGACTCCACCTTGCTCCCTGGGGGATTCTGTTCCCTTGGAAAGGGGCCTACCCGAGACAACGCTCAGCATCTTGGCTGTAGATAAAGCACAGGAGCAAGTTGGCCAGATAAGCCAGGGCCTGCATAGCTAAGGCCAAGAGTAAAGGGAGCCGAGGCCTGGGCTGCAGACACACCTCATCCCCTTCATTGTCCCAGAAGGGTGCACAAGGAGCTCCTGAGAGCTGCTTACCGAGTGAGTGAAGCAGAGCAAAGCCCTCCTCACCAGGGAATCACCTGACCCAACATCTTTGTCAGCTTATTTGGAACATTTAGTTTGTTCCAGGTCAATAATGCATTCAATAAAACTGTTAGTGCCTGACATGAATCCCAAATTGGTGTGTAGCTGCAGGGCAGGCTGGCCAGGCCAGCACCTCCCCCGCCCCACTCCCTGCAAGTGAGAGCCAGGTGATGTCAACATGGTTGGCATGGATAAGATGAAGATGGCTGCAACTTGGGGACAGGCACGAGGGTCTTTGGGAGCCCTTCTCAGACAGTACAGCCACCCATGGAACCCAAACTAGCATGCATGCCTCAGGCCTCTCCCTCCTGAACCTCCAGGGGATGTGCTGCTACTGCCTTCTCTCTGGCAGGTGGGCGATAGCTCAGAGATTGGGCTTTGCTTCCTCACGAGGCTGTTCAGGTTTTGGAAGAGAAACTCGACTCTACGTGATGCCCTGGTCAGAGAGGAGACCCCTGGGGAGTGAGGTCTCCATCTCCCACTTGCCCACCCCTGTTCGCACCATAGATGGCTACTTCCGAGAGTCCACGTGGGGCGCGGTGCGCATGGGGAGGGTGCGACCAGGTGAAAAAGTGCCCGCGGGCAGAGGCACTTTGACCAGAGGTTTGGAGTAGTTGGCTCTGCAGTCAGCCGGCCTAAGTTCACACTCTGGCTCCAGCACACACTGGTAATGAGGCTTCAGACGGAACTGAGCTTCCACCTCCCCATTCCGTAAAATAGAGCTAGTAGTGCTACCCACCTTCCAGAGTTGGGGGGAAGGTTGATATACACCTCGCTTGGTACGGAGCTAACGTTTATTGAATGCTTACTAAGAGTTGTTGAAATAATATCAAATGTTTTAGTAGTGTTACTTTATTGGTTCTGTTGTTGTTTTTATTACTATGATTATAAGTTTTTTCTGAGTCCTGAGGATGGCTGTGACCTCTACCCAAGCCCACGACCTTTCCCTCTTTTTCTTCCAAAAAAAAAAAAAAATCCCCACAAATTATTGCCCATTACAGCTGCTCTTTCCCTGTAGTCTGGTTTCATTAAGAATGCTAAGTCCCAGCCTGCCTGCCCATCTTGGCATTTGCATGCACATAAGTAGCTCATTCCAGTTCTGGAATGGTGGCCTCTGGGCCGAGCGGCCTGAAAGGGAGCTCTGTCGGAAAGGGCTGGGGGCAGCCAGGCCCAGGGCTGCCAGGAGGGAGTGGCCACTTGCTGGCCTCCTCATTTGATCTCTTTTATTCTTGCTCGCCCTCCTCTGAAGGCACCTGCTAGTAAGCAGGAGGATGCCAGCTCATGCCACAGGGACTTCTGCCTGGCATTGTCTTGCCAGTGTGGGCTCCAGGCAGGAGACCTGACCTGTGCACTCTGCAGTGGCAGGAGGCTGCTACTGGCACTGTCTTCTGAGAAGCAGCATCACTTGGCCCAGGAACCCCCGGGACATTTTATTCCAGCACTTGGAGGGACACTCCAAAGTCCATTCAAGCTAAACAATAAAGCACAATGATTATTACAGATTGTGGAGCACTGGGAGACAACGTGACCACCAAGCAGGTGTTCATAATTCGATAGAAAAACGATTAGACAGTTCCACACATTCTTTTTGGAGTGAGCATTGTGGTAGACAAAGAAAACATTCTTGAGGTCCATAGATGTGGGTTCAAACATGATCTTGTCACTTAGGTAACCTAGGTCCTCATCTACTCAGAGCCTCAGTTTCCTAATCTGCTCTGCAGAGTTGAGATGGTGTTGAGGCAAGCACAGTGCCTGGCATGCCCGCTCACTGTCTGTCCTCTCCACTGTCCCAACACAGCCCACACCCTGTCCTCCCCGCACTTTACCTTTGCTTCCTTCCAATCCATTTTCCACATCGCACCAGAAGGTCCTGTAAAACAATTGGATCATAAAATCTTCCACTTTAAACTCCAAACTGGCTTCTTCCTTTTTGGGAAAAAAGTTCAAATATCTCCTTCGTGCCCCCTCCAATCTCTCAATCCTCTGGCCACACAGGCCCCTCTATGTTATGGACATGCTAAGTCCCTTCTGCATCAGGGGAGCCCCCTGAACTCCCACACCAGAGTAGCTCCCCCCGCCTGCATCCACGCGCTCTGCAGGTATCCTGTGCGCTTGCTGTGTGCCTCTGTGTCAGTTGTGTATGTGTTTCTATTACTTTGTTTATCTTTTATTCTTTGTATGAATCGTTTGCTATCTGTGAGAAGCTGCGTCACTGCCAGTGAAAGCCCTGGGTGATGTGTGTTTTGGCACACACCAAGGGACTGAGGGCTGTGTGTCACTGGAAATGGTGGGGACAGGGGGACTCACTGGAAAGCCTGCAAGGGCTCCAGGGACCCTGCCCACCTTGCAGGATGTCACCCAGGTCCCAGGCAGTCCAGGCCTAGCCCTAGAGTGCCATTTCATTCCCAGCACAGCATTCACGGCCACGGATCCCAAATCCCACGGCCCCTGCAGCAGCACGCGGCTACCCGGTTGCAGCGGAGAAGAGAGAATAGCCCCTCCCGCTGTGAACTGGACACTCAGGCCGAGAGCCGGCTCCACCCTCTCGTTCTCTCTCTGCGCAGGTTGTACATTTTGCTGGAAGAGATTAGAACTTCATCCCCGGGATCATTAGATCTAAGATTTATTTATTCCATGAGTATTTACTGAATAAATATTCTCTATGAAGCCCTGTTCCATGTACTTTATTTTTATCTATTGATCACTTCCTTTGAGTCTCACAACCGCCCTTCTAGGTTGTTCTTTTGCCCTCATTTTACAGGTGAGGTGACTGGGGCACAGAAAGGTGAAGCTGTTTGCCTAAAACCCCGGGGTAGTGAGCGGTGGGGCTAGAAGTCAGAGCCGGACGGTCTGACATCCAGGCCCTCCTGGCTACACGATGCTGGTCCAACCAGAGGGTGGGCAGAATACCTGCCCACGTGGGGTTGACCTTCTGGGGAGGGTAAGAGACGGCAAGTGAGTAAATAAAGATGACAGCTGAGCTCTGTTTGCCAGAGAGCGGTGAGTGCTCGTGGAGTATAAGGGCAGGACAGACGGCAAGTGGCTTTTGTGGGGGTGGCGGTAACCGCTGGTAGAGTGGTCAAAGTGCAGGGGGTGGCTTTTAGGCTGTGTAAATAGCTGAGGGGAGAACGTTCCAGGCAGGAGAAGGCATGGAGGAAATGTCCAAGAACTGTTCTTGCACTGGTGCGTCGGAGTGAGGAGGAACATGCAGGATCCGATGCTTAGAGAGCTTGGGCTCTATTCTGGGCGTCCTGGGAGGGCGCTATGATCTGATTTACATGTTCAAAAGGTCATGCTGCCTGCTTTTCAGACAGTGAAATCAGGGGGACCAGTGACCAGGTCTTTGCCAGTCCAGGTAAGAGATAATGGCAACGAGGGCCGTGGCAGCGGCAGCAGCACATGACGGGGTGGTGTGGACGGCGCTGTAGACACCCAGTCAGGACAGCGTGTGCTGCGGAGTTCGGTGTGGGGCAGGGGGTGGGTGAGAGAAAGTAGGATCAAAGGTGATGACAAGGGTTTCGGCCTGAGAGACTGATGAGATGGTGGCACCATTTCTTAAAATGAAGAAGGTGACAGGAAGAACAGATGTGTGTGTGCATGTGCCTGTGTGTGCAGTGGGCAAGCCTGGGATCAAGCATTCTGGTGTGAGCGTGCCAAGGCTGAGACACCTGCTACACTTGCAAGGGACATGTTGTGCAGGTGACCGGTGACTCTGAGTTTGGAGTTCAAGGGAGGGGTACAGGCTGGAGACGTCAGCCTGTAGATGGTATTACAGTGCTGGAGCAGAGAGAATGCATAGACCCAGAGCGCTGCTACGGTCTGAAGGTCTGTGTCCCCTCTAAATTCATGTTGAAATCTGTCCCCTGCCCCCGTCGTGGGATGGTATTAGGAGGTCATTGCTTCATGGAGGCCTCATGAATGCGATTAGGGCCCTTGGGAAAGAGAGCCCCTCACCCCCTCCACCATGTGAGGACGCAGTGAGAAGGCTCCCTCTGACCCAGGAAGCAGCCCTCGCAGACACCGTGTCAGCCGGTGCCTTGATCTGGGCCCCAGCCTGTGGCACTGTGTTAGAGCAGCCCGAGCCGGCCAAGTCCGGGAGAGGGGGCCCTGAGGACCCGCGGTCCTGGGAGGAAAGGAAGAGTAGACTGGCCAATGAGTCTCAGGGGAGGAAGGGGACACAGGAGCACGGACTGTCACAGAGAGCCAGGAGGCGGGGTGGCAACAGAGTGAGCAGTCGGCTGCACTCAAAGCTGCTGCAAAACTCTGCCCCGGTCGCCGGCTGTCCTGTGCCCACTTGCATGCTTCACTCAGCTCCACGTCACGCATCACCTGCCCACACACTGGAGGCGTCTGTTTGTTTAGGTTATTGTCTGTCTTCCTGCTAGAACACAGCCCCACAGAGCCAAGGACTGTGGATCTCTTGTTTTCTCAGACACATGTCCCTGGCACCCAGGCCCCGCACACCAGAGGTGTTGAGCAAAATGCCTGTTGAATGCATTTGTTGAATGAGCGCAGGACGGAGGATGAGGAGGACTGAGGACTGATCACTGGCTCTGGCAGGCAGACGTCGTTATGTTGGTGATGACATGTGTTTCCCGGGGGCCAGCAGGCAGAGACAAAAGCCTGGCTGGATTCCATTCAAGAGAAAACAGGAGATGAGGAAGTGCAGACAGAGAAAACAGACAGCTTTCTCAGAGAGGTGTGGCGTGCTGGAGAGAAGAGGGGCTGGAGTACAGGGAGGCCTTTGTCTGGCTGCCGCCACCTGCCTGTGTTTCCAGGTGAGAGACAGTGAGGACGTCTGCACGCTGCGTCTGTGCTGCCCGGAGTTCTCCAGTAACGGAAACCGTTGATGATGGAGCAACGGGGGGATGAGGAGCAGGGAAGGCAGGGGATGGATTGGAGCTCCGGGCACAGGGAGGGGCTGTCCGGAGCTTGGCGGAGTAGGAGGGAAGGTGAGGACAGGGATGTGGAGGGTAGGTCTGGCAAGGGAAGAGTAAGTGCTGCAGTTTCCTTCCGATCGAGGTGAGGTCCTCGCCCCTCCCGCGGGAGAAGAGAAGAAGGAGAAAGCAGAGGGGGAAAGGCTACCACTCCTAGAGGAAAGGAGAGCACAGTTCCTAGGAAAGTGTGTTGGTATCCTTGGGCAATCCCAGCCCACTTGATATTTGAGGTTATGTGTTTAAGCTTGGGCTAGGTGGCCTGGCTGTGCGTTTCTCTCTAAACTATTTAGCTGCGCTGTTAGAGGTGAAGTTAACCCAGGGAGGGATTAATCCAGATGCCATTAACACCCCCTGCACTGACCACAAAACCGCTGCTAGTGATGGAGGCCTCAGGTCTGAGCAGGAAGGCCAGAGCCACTGTCTTAAAAGGGAATTGGGTTCTGACCAAGGTGCTAGTCGGGCTCTCTCTGACCCATTCCCCTGTGGACGTCTCAAAACAGGACACCTGGCCCCACCAGCCCTTTCCAGGCCCCCTGACCTGGACACTGCTGCTTCTCCCTCCACACCCCACCTGCTCTATGCCAGCCCCACCAGCTGCCTCCGCCCTTGCCCTTCCTCTGTCTGCCCTCTACATCGCACCCACTCCCGGCTTGGGCCCGTTGGGCCAACTGTGCCCACTCTAACTCGAGAATGCAGACCTACTGGGTGCAGGTTCCCAGGGCAAATACAGATGGACACCCCTCCTCTCCTGACAGGGGGATGGGGAGACGTCCTCACATTTGGCGGCTCTCGGCTGCCTCCACCTGCTGTGAATCAGACGGAACTGCAGCCACCCAGCTCAGCCCTGGTGAACCCCTTTGGGCTTGGCAGAAATGGCTTTCCCAGATCAAGCTTCTTGGCAAGAACTGAAGGGGATTTAAAATAACTGAGCACCACCGCACCACCCTTTTCCAGCTCCAAATAGAATTTGGAGTCCATTTCACACAGCACCGGGGTTCTCTGGCTCACAGATGGTGTTACCAAAATCATGTGTGCCACTGCTCTGTTTGTCTCTGGGCTTGTCTACCGTGACCTGGATTGATCGCTTCTCTAGACTCCCCCTGGTCTGCGTGCACCATGGCCATCTGGGTGTTGGTGCACCCCCACATGTCTGTCAGCTGTCAGACTCCCTGGATCTCATCTATTTATTGATCTGTAAATTTCCTGCCATGGTGCATCCACCAGCCATCCACCCTCTTCCGCTTCCCCTGCGTGCGCATGCGCCACCTGCACCCACTCAGCCTGCCACAGCCTTTTCTCTTCCTTTGGCAACTGGCGAGCGTGTCTCAGAACCCGCATTGTGTTGATTCTTGTTGGAATCAGACCACCCTCCCCTCAGCAATAGCCTGCCTGGCTGGACAACAGGCAGAGGTTGTTGACATGAAGGCAGAACGCTGCTCTACACCACAGAGAGGTGCAAAGAGACGTATTCTCAGGGTCATGAAACCCACTTCCTGCTTGACCGTCAAGAAATCACTAAGCTCTCTGAATGTTTGCAAGATTTAATGACCTCAGTCATCAAAATGTGGTCCCCAAAACAACAGCATCAGTATTACCTAGGGATTGTTAAAATCTCAGTCTCAATCTCCTAACCCTTTGGATCAGAATTGGCATTTTAGCAAGACTCCCAAGGTGTTGAAAGTGGCATAGTGCCATTATTTATTCCCTTTTCACAGATGAAGAAACTGAGATCTAAACTAGATAAGTCATTTGTCCTGGTCACACAGCTAGCAGCTGGCAAATCTGGGTTCTCAGCCTGGCTTCCCTGACTTCGGTACTTACCCATCACGGCAGAGCGTGCCGTGAGACCTTCTCAGACTCACATCCATGGCAGGGGGGCCACTGGGCAGGGTCAGAGTCCAGGATCTGCACCGCCCAGAGTTCGGAAGACCGAAGCAGACAGAGAGCTAGTTTTCCCTTACCACTCGTCCAGAAGGAAGGGCAAGTCTGGGATTAAGGAGGCTTCCATTCAACTAGCTGTGTGATTTTATGCAAGTTACTTCCCCTCTCTGAGCTTCTGTTTCTTCACTTATGAAGGGGGAGGATTTGACTAGATATCATAACAATTGGTCTCTGTTATTGTCCTGTTGTCTTGCTAATGATTCTGCTTTGACATCACATGTATGAGAAGTTTGTCAATGCTTCTGTCTGATGTCACTTACCCCTTAGGCAAGGGAGCCGGGTTGTGGGGGTGGGGAGAGAAAAGGGTGTAAAGAATGGTTGATTTAGACCTGGCTTCCCCGAAAACGACTCATTTCCAAGCACAGACAAATCAAGGAGGCCCGTGTCAATTACTCCTTGTGATTATACCCGAGCCTGTTTGTGGAACTCGAGGCCCTTTCGTACATCATTCCTAGGGCTTTTCTCAAGGGGTTTATGGACCAAGGACATCTGGTGCCTGAGGCTTTATGTTTGTTGGTGTGATCATCCAAACTGGGGAAGGGCCTATAACACTCCAAATGCTGGTGCCCAAATATCTTTAATTCCTTCTGAAGGATCAGGGTTATTTCTCCACCGGGAACACTAATGGGATTCTAATACCCTGGCAAATGGGATTTTTTACAACTGCCATTCTGCAGTTACTGAGATGGCGTGTCGCTGGGACAGCCCTATAAATCCTGCCAACTCACTCCAGGTGGTGGGGGAGGCGGAGGCCGCAGGGGGAGGCGGCTCCCTCTAGTGCTGGCTGTGTGGGGGGCCCGCTGGGGGGGCTGTCTTGGGCCTAGTTCTGGGGATGAGTTACTGACTCCGCCAGAGAGCGGAGCCAAAGCACAGAAATACGGCAGGATCCCCCCCGCCACCGCCAGCCGAGAGAAACCAGACAGCGCTGGGTGGGGACGAGGCCACTGGCCTGGGGAAAACAGTCTTTGCTCTTCGCCTCTTCCCTGTGTGGTGCAGCTTTCTAAGGCCTTTGTTTCTGAGGGCTCATGGGCAGAGGGCCTAGGAATATTTGACAAAAGCAGGTACCTCTGTCCTTTTACACCCGGAATACCAAGACCCAGAGAAAAGCTCATGGTAGATTCTAATGAAGAAGACAGTGGAGTGCGGCCCATCTTAATGTTGGGGTTAAAATAGATGCCCCAGAGTAAAATAAGGTTCAGAAAGACAGATATTTACATAGATATTTGACGTTCAGATTAATCGCGCTCTAAGCCTGAGTTCTTCATGAAGCGGGGTGCATTAGATCAGTACACTGTTTACAGACACCTTGCATTTGATCACTGGAATGAACCAGAAAGATGGGCAGAGCAGATTATATTCTTTCCATTTCAGGAATGAAAAATAATGCTGGAAGCCTTAAATAACTTGTTGCAGGACACATCAGTTTAAGCTGCTGAGTTCAGACTCAAACTTACAATTCTGTGATTTTTAAGCCCCATCTGCATCTCCCCCACTACCCCCTGTGGAATCGTCTGGGAAGTTGCGAGGCTGACTCTCCTGTCCTCTGCAAGGTCATGCTGTCTCAGAAGGAAAGTCTTGCTAAGGAGTGATCTTACATTGGGGCTTTGAGGTTGCTTATGAGTTGGGGGTTTGCCCAAGGACAACCCAGTTCTGGTGCACAGGGGCTCACCCCAAGAACCCCTGTTTGGTCTCTCCCTTTCCTCTGACGAAGTAGTACACCTGCAAATTCTCGCTGGTTTGCATTTCTTTTCCTGCCTTTGGTTGCCCGTTGCCTTCTTCTCGTGGATGCAGGCTGGTCCTTCCGTGCCCTCCCACTGTCCAGCGAGCGCATTCCCACCCTTGCCAGAATGCGAGCTCCCTGGGGCCAGCTTCAGTCAGCATTTTCTGAGTAAATAACGCTTGCGTAACTAGACCCTATGGAAGACGCGAAGTGTAAGACCCGGCTCTAGTTATCAAGGAACTTACAGATGTCTTGGGGAGACAGGATACAGCTGTAGGTTAAAACGTAAGTGCTGCTGTTTTCCAGTTCTCTACACGGTGCCTGGCGGGACAGTTGCACAGCGGCGTCTTACTCCATCCTCCCTTTAGTTAGACAGGAGGTTGGAATTCTAATTCCCTCTCTAGAGATCAAAAAATACAGGCCCAAAGAGATAAAGGAGACTTGCCCAAATTTATGTAGCTAAAAAGCGGTGTAACTAACACCATCTTCTGCAGCCTGTTGCTTCAAGTAGTGTGAGGCTGTAGAACAAGCTGATGCTGACTTACACGAGGTAGGTACAAATAGCCCAGGGCATCAAAGCAAGAAGAAAGTTATTGAGCAGAAGGATTGGAAAAGGCTTCTCAGAGGAGGCAACCTCGGTGGGGAGATCCGGCTCCCCGTGTCTCCAGAGTTTTCCTCCGTGACTCTGTGGCTGTGCTCCCAGAGAAGCCTGTGGAAAAGGCTGTGAGCCCAGAGGCTACATGGCCACCAGTGGGTCAGAATTCATACGTTGCAGGAAGCAACCAGACTTTCCCACTTAGAGGACAAGCTGGGAGATTCCAGTTTGGGGAACAAGCCCTGCCCTGGGCAGCTCTCCTCATTCCTTACCCCGAGCCTCACACTCCCCTACCCGCCTGGCAGGGCAGGGCCAGCGGCCTCGCCACTCCTCACCCTGCTCTGCGGCCTTGCTCTGGCAGCTCCTGCCCGGAGCAGCAGGGCCAGTCAAGGTGGCATTTTCCAGTTAAAGCAAAACCTGCTCCTGGCCCAGCAAAGCCAAGTCTGTGCGGTTCTCTAGGCAGAGATGGGGAGTGGCTGGGCCTGCTTACCAGCGCCCCGGCCTGTTTCCCAGCCATCCGAAGAACCAGGCTTGGAGCCAGACAGCCCTCGGTTCAAATCCAGCTCCAACTCTTACCTGTTTTAACATTTTGGTCAAGTTACTGGCTTCTTCCAAGTATCTAATAACTTTAGCCTTAATTTTTTAAAATCTGAATAATAAATCGTACCTGCCATATCACTTTTATTACCATCTGATGATTACTGCTTTTATGTTATTATCACTAGACCTTTATAAAAGTCCCAGGTGCCTTTGTAACTGGAGGAACTAATGCTCAGGCCGTCCTGTGCCCTCTCTTCTGTGTGTTCACATCCCAGCCCTGACATCAGGGTTTGTGCCACAGCTGGAGTCCACTGGGCCCTACAGTGTGGCTGTGCAGGCCTCTACCTCCTGCCCGGTCCTGGCTGGGGCAGCTGCTCTGACTGCTTGGCCGTGAGGAGAGGGTCCTCCCCACAGCCTGCGCCTCCTGGTTCTCTGGAAGGAGCCAAGAGCCATCTGCATGGAAGGAAACTGGCACGCTGTCTCCTGACCTTGGTTCTGCCTCCAGCGTACTGTGTGGTTTGGGGAAGTCACTTAACCTCTTAGGAGCTCCAGGTCTTCAGGTTCAAAGTGGGCTCTGAAGGGACTCAGACCTTGTCAGGGCTGTGGTAGGGTCAAGAGAGAGTATGCGTATGAAAATATCCTGTCAGCTATACCGCCCCGTGCTCCAGGCCACGTGGTCTTCTGTGAGCTCACCGTATGTTTTTCTGAGACCTACAACACATATAGATGACTCTGAGCAGGGAAGCAGGTGGTTGGTGCACACAGGTTCCAGGGACCAGCAGCAGAAATTCAGAGGAGCCAAGACATCCCCTCAGGGCCTGAGCCAGGCATGAGCCAAGCAGGTAAGGCTGGGATGGCAGCCAGGGGAAGAGCACAGCAGTGCCATGCCCTAATTGAATCAGAGTGAGAACGAGGTGGCCTGGCTGCCAGTGGCCCTCTGTCGTGGCCTGCTGCTGGCCAGGGATCCCATGATATTCATGCTATTACCCTGTCAATTCCAGCACACCCTCTCATCACCCTGTCTGCTCGAGGACGATTTGAGTCCACAGTGCCAGAGCTCCCAGACTTCCACCTGAAGCCAACAGTCTCCTGTAAGCCGGACTTCAGGCCTGCACTTAACAAACAAAACAAAAACTCCAAGGTTACACATATTGCATGCCTGGGTCCAATCTCTGCTTAGGATTGATTTTTCTCCATTCCCCAATTGCAGGACGCCAGAAAGATGGGATTATTGTCTTGGGAAATCACACTGTGGCACCTGGCAGCTGCGTCCTCCACCTCCACTCTCTGCATACTACTAAATAGGTAGCATCTAGTTCCAGTCGGTCCTCAGCATCCTCAGCTCTGATGGCACAAATGGAGACATTTTCTCCATCCCATTATAACTGGAAGCACTTTGCAAAACCAATCTCTGTGTCAGAGGGTGACCTTTCAAAATATGAATGCAGAACAGCCTGACCCACACCTGGAGGGGCAGGCACGGGGCCCAGCCCATATCCTATAGTCCAGTCCAGTCATAGTGAAGCCAGGGCCACCTGCTTTCTAGACAGATTGCCACTGATACCAGAAGGGAAAAAAACACAGCACAAGGGCTAGAAAGGTAACCCCCTACTTGAGTACCAAGACTTGCAAGTTCCAAATTGCATATCACACTTGCTAACCCCAGGCCTGATAACCAAACCTCTCACTGGGGAGGACCTGTGTGGACGGTGAGCCCTGGGGACACCAGCAGACTGAACTGCTTGACTTCTTGCTTTGTGCCTCTGGGTGCACACACACTGAGGCATGTGTGGAATTGATTATGGAAATAATTTGTGTGTTCGTTCATTTGCTTCTATTTGCTGGCTTTCTGAATATATTTAAAGTCTCTGTCCACATCCTTGCTACTGCCTCCTACTGCCCGGCTTCAGTGGACCAAGTCTGCCACACTTGCTCTGTGTTGACCTCACTCTGCCAGCCCAGGCAGGGCCTGTCCTCAAGCCAGAGCCCAGAGAGAGGCCTTGGCAATCGCAATCTGGGTGGAGAGCCCAGAGGCAGACTCCTGCAGCCAGGCACCGCCTGGAAGATCCCCCTGCCAGGGTGCAGATGGGAGGTCAAAGTAAAATGGCCAGGGCTCTGCTTCCTCCCTGTCTGCTGCCCTCAGTTTCTCTGGGCTAGAAGTCTCTGGCTCCCCACCTCCATCAGGCTTAGTCTGGGCTCTGAGCACCTGGGCTGATAACAACAGAAAAGAAAGGAAATGACAGGGCCCGACACTAAATCACTTTCCTGGATCAGCACGTGTGGCTCAGCCCTGGCTGCTTTGCTGTGCTGCTTTCTCTATCTCTCTCTCCTCAGCCACCTTCCAGACCAAGATCCACACCTGAGGCAGGGGGAGGGAGACCCCAAATATTATGTAGTCCCTGTACCCCCACCCTCTCCCTGTGTTAGCCTAGGGTTGCGTTCTGCAAAGTTTTCCCTCCCTTGCTCTTGGTCAATGGCCCAGCTGAGCACTCGATTGCTCAGCCCTGCACTTTGCAGCACCAAGATCAGATCTGCAGCCTTGTTCTGGGCCTGGACTGGAGGCAGGTTGGGGCATCCTGTCTCCTTCATCCCTGCCTCCTCTTCCCAAGCTGCATTCAGTTCCTTGTTCTGTTCCATGACTGGATCATTTCTGCCTGTGTTGTCACATCCTCTTCAAGTTCTCCAGGAAGGTGCCCTGGACATCACACACTGTACTGCGTAAATGCATGAGCTGGGTCCATGTCCTGGCTGAAGGTACAAAGCGAGGTCAATGCTTTGTACCAGTAGCACCTCCTTTCCAGGAAAGACAGCATAACCTGCCACTGCTGTCACCAGGGAGGCTCCTTTCAGCCGCAGACTGGAGGAGACGCCTTGCGAGCCTGTAGAGAAGGAGTCATAGACTCTGCACCCACCCTCTGGGGTTTTCACGGGAGACACCAGAGATGTCCACAGACCATGGAGATGGCCTAACCAGCCCAACCAGAAATACTGAACAAAGGCGGAAAAAGACCTTTGAACAGAAGTCAAGGTCAGCTCCTCCACGAGCCTGTGACGTGAGGGGAAAGTGCAGCGATCGCAAGTTTGTGGGAGACAGGATTAGGGAACGAGAGCGGCTGCCTTCCCAAGGCCTCAGATGTGGTCAGGATAGAATGAAAGAGCTGATATGAAAGAGATTTGAACTTTTTTAGGCTCAAAGAAGCTTTAAGGATCTAAGGTATTATGATTATCTTTTAACAGTGTGATAATATTGATTATTTGGGGGCATGGTGAGGTGTCTCTGGCTGCCTCCGCAGAGTCCTTGGAAGCTGAAAGTATTTATAAGTATTGTTGTGTAAAGGTCCCCGGCAGGCTGATATTCACAGGGAGATTTACAAAGGCAATGGAGGGTCCTGGGGTTAAGTTTTATCTTAATTATGTGTTGGGAAGTGGCTTTCCAGGGTTGCGCCCAGGGGTGAGAGAAGCAAACGTCCCTTCCCTGCACACCACCCCTCCTGACAGACGCATGCCTTGTGCTGCTGTCACCTCGGCCCTGCCTCTGGAATTGATGCTCCCAAGCCCTTGCCGCAGGCTTCACCAGGAGAAATTATTATTGTTAATAATAATAATGGCGAGTCAGCTGATATAGTCATTAATGTCCCAGGGGAGAAAGCATAAGAACATTGCATAAACACTTTCATTTAATTTCCTTAGTTGTGATTCTGCTGTCGCTGGTAAACTGGGAAGATCACAGATTTCAGAGTCGGGGAAAGTGGGGTAAGAGTCTTCTCTGATACACGGAGGCTGTGCAGCCTTCGGCTAGTCCCTTGAGTCTCAGGTTCCTCATCTGTGAATACAGATAATATTAACACCTACCTGGTAGCACTGTCGTAAACTTTGAATGGCAAGGAACATGTAAAGCCTTCAGCCAACTGCACGTGACAACTGTCAAATAACCTTCGGTATTACTAATATCTGCATTATTGGCAGCCTTTGAACAGCCCCAAAATCACTTCTTGATGACTTTAAAAGGTAGATATAAGAGCCCACCTCAAGAAGGATGAATCAGAATCTCTGAGGAGGTAGAACTCAGACATCAGTATTTTTCTTATAGTGTTACTTCTAATTTTGAATTTATACCAAAAATCAGAACCAGTGGCCTTACTCACAGTTTTGTAAGGATTCATTTAAATGATGTATGTCAAGTGCCCAGACCACAGCAGGGCATGTCTGCACAGACTTATGCTCTGGTCTGGTGGAGTCCATGGCACAAAGAACACGCTGGGAACAAGGCTCTCTGCCTGTGGCATGCAGCACTTCCTGCCTCCATTTGAGCATTTATTTACCTGCCGAAGCAATGTGGTGCTCTGTAGCCTCCTCTGCCATGAGCAAGAGCCCTTAAGTGTTGGGCATAATTAAAGGCAAAACCGCAGGGCTGGGTAGAGTCACCTATCCAGAGAGCAGGTAACAAATGAGGTAGGAGTCCTACATGGGTCCAAGGTGAGAATTGTAAAGATCATTTTCTGCTGGTGTCAGGGACATTATTTTAGGAATATGCAATTCTGGCCTTGGAAGCCAAGCTTAGTTCAAAACAATAATTCACATGTAATGAACTTCAGAGTTATGGCCATAGGATCAGAGATTTCCTCCTGCTCATTTGCCCAGTTTGGCTGCATCAGGTGTGTTTAAGGCTAGAAATGAGAAATGTTTCAGGGAGATTGCACCTACAAAGCTTCTTGTGAGTGCTCAGGCTAATTTACAGTCATTTTTGTTGAATTTGCCTATGTATCATCATGGTAGGGCTGGAAAAATGAGTCTATTCTCTACCCAGTATCTGGGTGGAGAAATAATCACAAAACGAACGGTTTTGCACATGGACCTGTATGGAATTTAGGTTTAGAAAATAAAGACAACTTGCTAAACATTACTGCTTTTCCCGGGTATATATACACCATTGATAACCATGTGTATTTGAGGGTTTTTTTTAAAAATAAATATACTAGATATAGAGAAAATATTACTTGATTAAATAGATGTCCTCTAATCAATGTTTTATTTCTGGAGTGTGCTTTTAATTTCTCAAAGTGCTTTTATATATATTATCTCTTTTGATTTACACAATGGTCCTGTGTAGCAGAGAAGCAGGTGTTATTTTATACCATATAACAGATGCTTAGGTGATTAATTTGGGGACATAGTGGCACCAGTAAGGCTAGAAACTCAGCCTTCTGAATCTCAAACCTGCACCCATTGCACAGGTTGACCCCATCCCTCTTAAAAAGTCATGTCCTGCATTATGAGAAAATCCGTATTGTACTAACTTGGTATTGGGGGATGGAAAATGACATCAAAGAATTTCTTGTGCTCAGGAAAAAGGTTGTCTCTCTATTTCTGTCTCTCTGTATCTCACTCCCTAACTTAATGCTAAAGAAGAATCTTTTTGCCTCTTCTTGGGCTCTTTTAAGTGGTTTCCACAGAAGTAGATAGAGGCCACTTTATACTGCATTTTAGGGTTGGTTTCCCGAGCAGGAGGAATGTGTAAGCATATCGAGTGGCTGTCTACATTGATACGGTGGGGGGGCTTGGGGCAAGGTCGCCATTGTCAGTGGCTGTTGACATGCCTCAAGGTGGGGTAGGCAACCTGACTGGGAAGTCTTTCTCAGTTTTGCAACAGACTCGAATCTTTTGGGTATGATCAGAAAGTCTGACTTCTCATTGCCTATGCTGTGTGTAAGGTCTGAGTTGCTGATTTGGTCTCAATTTATAGATATCCCAATCATGACCTCCAAATGGATGCCTGATTATGTCTTCACCCAAGACATTGATGAAAGATTCTGAATAACGTGTAGAGAATCTGGAGTCTGGCTGCCTGAACCACATGGTAGGCAAAGACTCCAGGGTCTCTGTACTGAGGACCATAGACTCAGAAACTCCCTGTCCCTTTTAATGTCCCCTCCATCGATTCTTTGTTGCATAGCCTGAGTCTCAGCATTGAGTGCACCCCAAAGGCTGAATCACAAGAGGGATTATTATGAGGCAAGACAATGTGCAAGCTGTCAAAAGAGGGTGCAGAGATCTGACTGAGTCCTGCTTCATTCTCCTTAGATAATGTGCTCTTCGTGTCCTTCCTAACTGATTGCCCAAACATCTCTCTTTTCATGTTTTTCTCCCCACCCCCTTTTTTAAGCTTGCCAGAGTGGAATCCAGACTCTTTGGTCTGGTCCTTCTTTGTGTCTGCTCTGGCTCAGCAAAACGCCCTTCTGGTCTTCAGCATGGCCACTGAAGAGACTTTATGAGATCCCTCTAGCTGTGTTTACCTGTCTCAAGTCTTGGAGCTAACTAGTTCATTTCCTAGCCAGTCCCCACTCTTTTGAACTTCTCTCCCTTCCCTTCCCATTATTAACCCATCCTCCAGCCCAGCTCCTGTGGCATCCTGTGATTCATGGTCCATGCATACCACTCAATATTCTGGAGACCGGCTCAGCCATTGGAATTAGCACTAACACAAACATCCTCGTTTATATGGAACACACAGAAGGTGACATTCTGTCTGTAACTGTAGGTTGCAATTATCATGTCTCTCATTTGTATTCCATTTTACAGCTTCTTGAATTGTTTTCACATGCATTACCCCTGCGGTCCCCAACGCCGGGCTGTGGCCCAGTACCAGTCTGTGGCCTCTTAGGAACTGGGCTGCAGAGCAGGAGGTGAGCAGGTGGAGAGTGAGCAAAGCTTCACCTGTGTTTACAGCCACTCCCCATCGCTCACATCACTGCCTGAGCTCCGCCGCCCGTCAGATCAGCAGCGGCATTAGATTCTCATGGGAAAGTGAACCCTGCTGTAAACTGTGCATGCCAAGGATCCAGGCTGCGTGCTTCTTACGGAAATCTAATGCCTGATCGTCTGAGGTGGAGCTGAGGCGGTGATGCTAGTGCTGGGGAGCAGCTGCAAATACAGATTATCATTAGCAGAGAGGTCTGACTGCACAAAAAATGTAATGCTCTTGAATCATCCAGAAACTATCCCCCTTCCCCCAGTCCATCAAAAAATTATCTTCCATGAAACTTGTTCCTGGTGCCAAAAAGGTTGGGGACTGCTGCTTTACCCCTTCTGCTCACAGTGTTAAGAGGTAGGCAAATATTCTTTTATTCCTATACTCACCAAATATTTATTGACAGGCCGGGGAAGCTGAGGTGATGAGGACAGGCATGGTTCCTGCCCTGGTGGACCTTACATTCTAGACAAAATAGGTTTCAATTTTACAGCTGAACTGAGGCCCAGAGGAGTTAAAAGACTCAAATCGCCCATGTAGTAAGTGCAAGGGTGGGGACCAGAACCTGGACCTTCAGACGTTTACCTAGGGCTTATTCTAAGTCTGCTTGCTGTCCCTCAGAGGATGCAGGAAGTCCTCATGTACATGGACTATGTTTCACAAGGCTATTTTCAAGTTGAGTACTTAGAATTCAGTACACATTTTCCTATAGAAATTATGTTATAAATGGTTACTATGTTACAAGGCCATCCAACAAAAGCCCAGTTAACCCATTGAACCCATAATGTAGCTGAAGCATGCTATTAATAGGACAATTCCTTCCACTGCTACACCATGGGAGGGGATTTCATTGGGCTCATTCAAAATTGATGCTGTGTGAATAAAATCACTCTTTGGTCTTTGGAATTCCTTAGTTACTCACTGCAGGCACAATGCCACATCCATGTAACAGGTGCTCTTTCCTCCATTTATTTTCCCCATCTTTTCTGCTTTCTCTGTTTTGGTGTGTGTTTCTAGGAGTCAATGTGTATGTGCACCAGGCTTCGTTTGTATGGGTTGTGTGCTTTAAATGAGTAAGTGCTTGCCTGGCTTAAGGACAAATATATGGCTGTTTCCATAGATACCTGACCATAATAACTAATTAGATCAACGTGTTTTCCTAAGCCTATTTCAGGGGCATCTCAGATATAACATACTTCAAATGTCCTGTATCGTAGGTATATTTTTTCTTTTCATTTCTCTTTAGTAACATCAATAAATTAACTGTAATGCCTTTAATAGAGTCTTGAAGTAGTGTTACGTAAATATATTATGCCTCCCCTGCAGTTCTGAACAGTAACCAGATGAATTTCTTCAAGGGTTGCTTCATGGGGGAAAGCCCTGAGTTCAAGAGGCATATGTCTTCTTCCCTTCCTCTCCCATTTGAGGTTTCACAGGGATCTAAAACCTGCTTGGTGGAGAGGCATGGAGTTAGTTATGACAATCCAACTCTTCTCACTTCCAGATCTTCATAGGAGGCTGCCTTCTTACCTAAGAGCTGGCAAATAGAACCTTCAACTTCTATCCCCACTGACAGTTGCACCATAGAATCACCAGATAATAAAACATCATATTTCTAAGTGACTAGAATTTCTTTAGTGCTGGTAAAGTAGGGGCTTATGGTAATTATAATATCTATTGAGCATCCTGCATGCAGAGACACTGTTCTAGGTGCTTTGTAAAGATTCTTTTAACTCCTACTGGTAATTAGGTATTAACACAATTTTAAGATAAACAAACTGAGCTAAAAAGTTTAGGTGATTTGCCTAAGACCATAAAGATTATAAATGATAGAGCTGGGATTTGAACCCAGGAGCCCATTCGGCTGCACCGCGCCAAGACGTTCAAAGGACTGGGGAACAACCACAGTCTCTTCTCTTTGATATTTGTCCTCCATACTTAGGTGGTATCCAAGATACCAACGCAGTTTGATTCATGAACCTCCTTAGATCTTGACCCTTTCTTAGAAACTCAGGGAGCAGGAAGAACTTTTTAAAAACCCTTCTAAATACAATTGATCTATGATGGTTAACTTTGATTTTATCCTTTGTATCTTATGACAGCTGCCAGTCATTGCTGGCACACCAAAGATCCTGACTTTATCTAGATGACTTGAAAGTTTTATATGCATCTACCCTTAAGAGAAAAACAATATTCTCCAAAACTACCACTTAATAGCCCTCCTTCCAAGTCCATACTAAAATAAATCTGTACATATATGAGTTGACACACACTCCCTGCTCCCTATAAAATGTAATTAAGACCCTCATACCCATACCTCACTACTACCTGCTTCCCCTTTCATAATCTCTGAAGACCTTAATGCCTGGATTTTTTCATAAATTCACATTTCTCTCATTTCTAATAGAATAACAGATCAAATTTCCCTTGGAATCACAAGCAAATTAAAATTTAAATTGATGTGATTTATATGAAATGACAGCCATGCAGATATATGTGAAAAGACAACAATGGAAAGTGATTCTACATTTCCAGATTAAAGAGATGAGTAATTTCATGACTGCTAATCTAGCTCCTAAATGTATGTCTGTTAAGTGCTGCGTTTATCCAAGATTCCCTCTCCTCCCAAGTGTGGCATGTACATGCAGATTTTTGAGCATGTCTGGTTTTCCATGGGACAATTAGTTGTTGCAGATACTGGGAGACAAGAAAAGATTTAGGAGAACCAACGTCAAGCCCTATGCACTCTCGGCTGACTCACAAGTCAGGGAACCAAATACATTGCTAACAATATTTGCAGGACAACAGAGAAAAGCATCCTTATTGACATTTGTGGTGTTTCATTTTTAGCTAATGTAAATCTAGAAATAAAACAAAATGGCCTGCTGAAGTCTTTACTGATACGTATTTCACGGCTGAATTGATGAGCTATCAGGGTTATGTGTTTCTGTAAAACAGAGACATCTAACTTGGAAAAGCTTTCTCCAGGGAAACAGACCTATTTGAGCTAGATCAAAACAAGATTAAAGAGTGATTAAAGTGCTGCAAATACGACCTACGCAGAAAGGTTGGAGGAACTGGGATTATTTAACCTGGGACAGAAAAGCTGCACAGAGATTTCAGAAAAATTTTGAGTACACAAAACATCCTCCAACCAGTGCTTTCCTCTGCATCCACACAGTGTAGAGCAGGAGGCATGATCTTAAGCCGTATTATTAGGGATTTAGGTCAGCTGGCCTTCAAGCCCAGCTTCACATTAAAATCACTTAGCAGCCATTTGAAATATACTAATGCCTGGGTCTACCCTAGACTAATGAATCTCCAAGGTGACACCCAAGCATTAGTGTTTCTTAAAAGCTCTGCTGGTGATTTTAATACGTAGCCAGAGCCGAGAGCTACTGGGTTAACTAAAGGAACGGAATTCCTGACAACATGCATCCCAGAAACACAAAAGCCTCTACAGATGTCTTTGAAATCTAGGTATGTCATATCTGAACTGTGTTGATTACTGCTGTACCAGCTGACTTAGTATTCCCATTTCTTATTTGGCCATTCTTTTTGCTACTAAGTGACCTGGGAGCCTCAAGTCACAGAGAATCTCAGTGTAGCTTCCAAATTGATATTTGTTGAATGAATGAGTAGATGAATGAATGAATCAAGAGAGCTCGAAGGACAGCTGCTGACAGTTTAAAATGCTGCTTGTCAGAGGTGGGTTTCAGGAATGGTTTCCCAAAAGCAAGCGACGGTTAAAGTAAGAAAATGCCACCAGAGTTTGCAATTTAAAAATACCAGCTGAACTTCAAGACTTTCCTATTAAAGAGTGGAAAAGATAGAAGTCAAAATTCAAACGTTAACAAGGAAGGCAGTGGTGTAGAAGTAGAGGTAGTATATGTTGATCGCTCCTTTGTGAAGTTTCGCGGGAAAGGTAGAATGGAGAGTAAGGTATGCTTGGAAGTGAAAGTATTCTCTGTGCAAGTTTGAAAACAGAGAAGTATCCAGGGGTGGTGGGGAGGTAAGATGTTGGCATGGCTGAGCAAGGAAGGCTCTTGAGTAGATAAGATCTAGGGCACTTAGGGGTCTTGCAGAATAATTCATTCAGGTGGTGTGCGTTTGGTCTAGATAGATGCTGCTGTAAAACAAACTACCCTAAAACCATCCTGATTTGCAGATCAGGAATTTGGGCAGAACTCGACCCAGTGAGTCTCCTGTTCCACATGATATCAGTTTGCATCAGCTGTGATAGTCACCTGGTGACTGGATTGGTCTGGAGTGTCCAAGAAGGCTTTGCTCACATACCTTGGTGCTGTGGAGGGCCATGCTTTCATGGGCTCCTTTTCCTCTGTGGAGTCAGGACCTTTCTACGTGTTCTCTCCAGGAGGGGTGCTAGGCTTTCACAAGGCAGCATGGAACTCCAAACGACCAAGGTGGGAGCTCCAGTCCTCTCAGGCTGGCCTGACATGGGGTCACTTCTTCTGTGCTCGGTTGGTCTAGCAAAACACTAAGCCCAGCTCAAACTCAGAGAGAGGGAAAATGGAACCCACCTCTCAATGGCAGGACCATCAGATAATTTGTGGCCACCTTAATCCACCACAGTCACATCCTAGGGAGAACCAAGGAACATAAAAGAAAAATTTCAAGGTGGAAAACAGTAAAAGTTTCTAACCTTAGCTACTTATTAATCAATTCGTCTGGGACTGATTCCTCATCTGTAAAGTGTGGTTAATGGTAGGACCTACCTGAGTCTGGTGTTTTAGAAGGCAGAATCTGCAATATAATTTAGCAAATAAGTTGTTAATTGGGGAATGCCCTTGAAATCAACATCTGTGGAAAGGTGGGTAGGGAAGCAGGATTGAACAGGGGGACAATTCAAACTGTGATGCAGGCCTGTGACTGCCTTGGCCAACCACACATGGAGCTCTGGAGTGAGAACAGATTACTTCAGAGTAACCTGAGCAGGCTGAGGCTGCCAGGTGTCCACACTAAGTCATTGCGTGTGGCCACCTGGAGAAGGGGTACGAGAGAGGCGTCCCTCCAGCTGAGTCTCTCCCTGGAAGGGCTGAGAGCTGTGCCCCCTGGCTGCCAATAGCACCTGGGCAGTGGCGCAACAACCCCTCCTTGAGTATCTACCGCCGGGCATTAGTAATGCTTACAAAGCATCAGCACAGCAGCTTGGACATCACAAGCGCTATTTGAATGTCAGCTGTTGTTTTCCAGTCGTGGTTGTGATGAAGGGTTTGTAGGCGAGATGAGAGAGGTAGTCTGCTGAGTGACGATGTGCGGAAGGCCCGGAATATAGCTAGTGCGTCTGTGCAGGGCCCATGTCCGCATTTAACAGAGTCCGGGTGGCGAGAAGTCAAAGGTAGCCAGAAGAGCTGAGCTAATGGACTAGACAAATTTGGAAAATTGCTAATATGTTCACAGACCAGTGTCGATAAGGTAGCACTCTCTTCACTGCGTGAATGAACGGCGAGGTCAGTAGACCACACTGCTGTACGGTGCCATGGTTACTCAGCATCACTGGGGCAGGAGGTAATGGGAGGATAATGGGCTCTGGGTTCAGATCCCAGCTCTGCCAGTCCCCCGATGTGTGAACTTTGGCAAGTTAATTAATCGCTCTGATCTCCAGCCTCCTCATTTTAAAATGAAGATCACACTAACAAACTTGTAGGGTTACTTAGCGGTAGTATGCACTTGCGTGTGTGTGCGTGTGTGTGTGTGTATTGCTGGGAGTAAATGCCTAAGATCAACAAGTAGAAATTTTTATGACACATGGGGTCACTTATAAACTGTCTCCTTTCTCCATTCAAAAATTACCCAGGGTGAATCCGGAGTGTTTAGATTCAACTTAAACATGCGTCAGGCATCCCTTCTATCAAGCTCCCTGTTGTGCACTTGCACATGTGTGCTCTCGCTGCATCCTCACAACAGAGCCCTTGGCCGGGCATTGCTTCCCTCTTTCACAGATAAGGCAGCTGAGGCTCAGAGAAACCAAGGGCCCAAGGGGTTAGGCGGCACAGCCAGAATTTAAGCCCATGTCTTTTGACTTCAAGCTTGTCTGCCTTTCTACTGCATCACAATGATCTTGCCCCAAATGCAGGCACAGATGGAGTGTGTCTTCACATTCCTGCACTCAGCAAGGGTCTGAGGATGGTCGAGTGGGCAGGTGCAGGTCTGCAGTGGTGCTTACACCAGGGCAGGTCAGGTGTGTGTTTCCAGAGGGCTAATCGCCATAGGCAGGAGCGTGCATCTCCACTGTCAACTTAGATTGCCAGCTTTCTTTGGAATAATTAAAAGAAGGTAAAGGCAGAGGGAAAGGACTAAAGAAATCATCTTTGTACATTTTAATCTGAGCCGTTTTTGAGCAGTGTGATAAGGTGGGTTGTCAAAATGTCAGCTTCTCCTTATCTCTAATTGACTTAAGTAGAGGCAGCTCTAATCCTTGTGTGCACAGGAGTCTGGAATGGAGAGATGAGGCCAATTGATTCCTGCTTTTTAATTAACAGCTGAGCTGCTTAAAAACAATGGTATATTGGGGGCAGTTTGGGAGCAGGAGGAAAGTGAGGGAGGGTCTTTTCCATGGCAGTGACATTTAGAGCAATGTTAACAAGTGTCAGCATTTGATTTGAATCAGAGGCGGGAGCAGAGGTTAAAGGCAGGGCTCATGCATGGATGTGGTCACAGAAGGCTGCTGCTAAGATGACAGACACTTCTATTTCTCTCCACGTGCTAACAGAAGACCCTTCAATTTACTACATACTCTGAGAGGAGACCTCAAGGTATGCACTTGTACACATTGGCCATCACGCCACCTCCCCATGCTGGTGCTTGGTCAGGGGCAGTTAAATTGGTGGTTTCCATCCTATCTCTTCCCAGGCAGTGATGACTCAGCCTGGCTCCATGTTCCAAGTCTCATCCACACTAATAAGTAGAGTCTGGAGTAATTATACCCACACCGTGGCTGATGTGCCTGCGTGTAAACCCCCGGCCACCCAGAGCTGACCAGCTACTCTCATCTTACAGTCTTGGTCTGCATAGACAGGCTGTTGTCCTCGTCCCTCTTGTCTCCTTACTCTGAACCGCAGCCTGTTTGCCCAATACCCTCATTCTCCACAAAGTGACTTCTATGCTCCACTCCTGGGAGCTGGATTTCATACTCTGCACCCTCCTGCCCTTACTTTGCCGTGAGTCCTGTACCAGTTCGGTGAAGTCTCTGACCGCAATTTATCTTCTGTCTTCATTGAGCGTCACTACTGGGATATTTCCATTGTCATACCCATTCTGTTCCCCAGATTAGTTCCCTGGCCTAGTGTTGCCTGCCTGGGTAAGCACTGAGATTTTGTTCCCCTGGATATAGACATCTGAATTCTGTCCTGCCCCAGCTGGGGATAGGGAAGGGGAAAGAAGGCTCATTGTTGAGTTAGCTTCCTGAGACTCACTCTTGGCAAAAGCCATCTTACATGATCTCTTTCTTCCCTGCCTGTTTCTAAGATTTCAGAGTACTTCACCACCTAGTGACCGTAGATCATGATGTTCATGCTAAGGGACCATGCACTGAAGGATCATGGGCTTTTAATCAGTACTCTTAATAAACTAATAGATGAGAGGCGGAAGTGTGGACTAGATGGGTTCTGAATGTTTTCCTTTCCAGGATTTAACAATTTTTCTCTTCTGTAGATTTGGAAAGTGATAAATGAAACAACTATTGAGAATATTCAACCCATTCATCATGTACAGGTTGGGTATCCCTTATCCAAAAATCTAAAATCTGAAATGCTCCAAAATCTGAAACTTTCTGATAATTGACATGATGCTCAAAGGAAATGATCATTGGGTCATTTCAGGTTTTTGAATTAGGGATGCTCAACTGATATAATGCAAATACTCCAAAATTCAAAAATCTGAAATTTGAGACACTTCTGCTTTCAGGCATTTAGGATAAGGTATAACTTTCACTCCTCTCTCTTTGTGCTTATTTTCATTTTGTTTATTTTTATTTTACTTTTTAAAGTCTTCCCCAACGCTTAGGGAGACACATTGGTGTGGGTATATCCCTTTCTCTTCCAATAGAATTAATATAAGTATCTTAAGAATAGGCACTATATTTTATCCATTGACATAGATCTGCAATAAAAAATAATTTTAAACTGGCACTTATTAAGCACTTACTTTGTGTCTGAGATTTTACTGTGCCTTTTACATGTTGTTTCATTTAATATTCTTTTCTAGGAGGGAGGTGCTTTTCTTACTATCTGCATTTTATAAAGAAGGAAGTAGAATCTGAGGGATGTTAAGAAACTTTCACAAGTTCATGCAGCTACTTAAGTTCCACAGGTGCTGAACCAATATGCAATACAGTGTTTCTGCATCTATGCCAGTGCCTAACACGTAACGACTTCTCACTTTGTGTTTGCTAAACGAATGACGCATGAAGGCATGGATTCTGTTTCTCGCTCTGCTGCTACTGTGAGCAATCCTCTAAGTTACTACGCTTTACTCTCCTCATCCACCACCTTCCACATATCTTAGTAGGGGGTAGGTGGTCAGTAAACATTTACTAGATGAATGCTAAATGAAAGGGTGAATGAATGGTTGATCCTGGAAGTGTCTTCTAGAGCTAACAGCCCATGACCACAGCTTGTGTTGATCTTTCTCTTCTCTGACCTCTCCTACCACAGTCAACGTTAAGAGATTTGATTTTATTTCACCTTTGGTTGACTCTAACTGCTCACTGTGTGTGTTTCATATTCCCTAATAGGTTGACTATATAGCCCTTGTATCCCACAGTGCCTAGATATGATGAGTGCTCAGTAAATACAGATGGAAATGGAGTTAAGTATAGTTTCATCACACTTTAAGCCAAAAGAAACCTGCAATAACAGCCACTTCCTGGGCTGTTGTTTTGTTCATTAAAGAAGCTGCCATGTGGTTCCAGATGTTTTCTACAGGTCAGCATCCGGGCTGCTGACTTAAGGCACAATTTGCCATAATGCCAAAGTGTACCTACCCATCGCCTACAAGTGCTGGTCTCCAGGTAGAAAGGCTGTTTGGAGAGTTCTCAGTAAATCCAGAGGACAATGATCTAAGAAATTGACCCCTAGATAATTGATAAAATTCCTCTGAGTGAATGTTACCCTTAGATGGTTGCCCACATGCACACACACATACACACACACACACACACACACACACACACAGCCCAACCTCAGCTCTTCCTAAGGTTTCAACCTTGGGGGAGAAATTAAATTCTCAACTTTGCTCCTTCCTGGACATGAGGAACAAAATTCTCAGAAGGTAAATAGGATGGGGAAAGGAAGACAGACCCATCAGTGCCCAAGGACATCAGGAGCCATGCTAGCGACAAGGTATCCAGGGAAACTGTGGCTTTCCACAGCATGGGAGATGGCAGGACGGTATTGAGCACCAACTGAAATCAAGGCTGATTGGCACGTGTGTTGATTTCATGGCATGGATATGTGTTACCTGGGTGGCTTTGGAGCTTCCCTTCTGTAAAATGGGGGTGGGTGTTTTAGCTACAGGATTGTTCTATGATTCCTATGAAACAAAGATTGTAAGTCCTCTAGGAGTAATTAAGAGAAAAATCAAGAGGAAAACTGAGAAGTCTGGGCCTGGAGTGACTGCTCACCTACCCTTAGTTACTTTCCCTGTTCCTAATGGGCTTGACATTTTTTTTCTTTTTTGTGAAAAGGCGTTATAATTTCTGTTTTTCAATTTCATGAATAATTTACTCTTGGAGGAAATGAAGTCTCATCCTATTCTACCAGCCTCTTAGCCACCCTCTCCCCACCCAGACCTATAATCCCAGGACTCTGCTTCTCCACCCCACATGCTAGTGCATCGTACAGTTTGAGGAGGGTGCAAGTGCTTCCAGAAAGGAGTAGACAAGGCATTTTTCTATGCTTGTGCTGTCCATCTCTCCCCATTGGACCCATCTAAGAAAGCCTTACTTGGTGAGGCCTCTGTATCTGGAAATTCCTTCATACATCAGACAGCAAATTATTTTGCAATCACATGTTCACCAGATGCTTCTTTAGGGCCACAACCATGCCCCATTGGTTCCTAGCACAGTGCCTGCTATAGAGTAGGCATTCAATAAATATTTGTTGAATATGTGAATGAAAGAAATTCTAGGTGAGTTTGAGATACACCTAGACTACTGTGAAGGATGCTTTATATTCTGTTTTAATCTAATTTTTCCCCTACAAGAGGGTTGAACACATGAGAATTCAAGGGTAAATAGAAAAAAGAAAGAAATACATTTACCATGGATGTCACCCAGTAAACTTCAGTGCCTTTCACAAAGAAAACTTACCAGTTACTTAATTGGGGGACTTGAAAGCTCACAAAAGAGAAAAGGAGGGTGGGAAAATAGGAGGGAAATGAAAAACACTTTCCCCACTGCAGGGAGGGCCAAGACTAGGAACAAAAGCGCTATGATTCACCCAAGAATAGAAGCTTAAAGGACTCCAACTACAGGCCAAGGCGCCAGAGGTCCTGCCAACCTCAGCTCATGTGGGGCATTTGCCCTTTGATGTAGCCAAGAAAAGGGATTTATGCAGCAAATGGTGACCTTCGAACAGCTGTGCAGAAGGATCCTTTTGGAGAGAAGACCCCTTAACTTACCCTTACCCTAAATTCCTCTCCTCCTAATTGCTAAAGGAAGCAAAAGAGCAAGTTAATTATTAGACTAGAAACATCAAAATTGTGCTGCTGATGAAATAACTTATGCAGGAAAAAATATGGAGGCAATAGAGGAAGACATTGGAGTTACTCCTTGCTGGGGTGTGGGAGAAGGGAGAAAAGCAGCGGCAGGTAGAGGTGCAAAGTTACGAGAGGCCCCTGCAACACCTCGGCCAGCGTACACGCGGTGCCTGCCATGAGCAATGGCTTCCACATGCCGTGTCATTGAACCCTCACCGCCACCATGTCACATGGACCTGCTATTCCCACAACATAGATGAGAAAGCTGAGGTTTCAGCAACGTTAAATAACAAGACCCAGCCTCCACCGCCAGACCAGAATCAAGACTTAAACCCACATGTGTGAGATGCCGGAGCCCCGTGTACTGAAGCAGAACACGGGGAGGGAAGGAAACACTTTCTTTTATCTTCTTGATGTTCCTCTTTCACCATCGCAATTGTAACAGCTTTCTCTGATCTGTTAAGAGTGGTTGTTTCCTCTGTGTAAAAGTCAAACAAAACCAAACAGAGCTAAACAAAAAACACCTCTAAGACCAACCAGCGTAATTAAATATTTATTGGGCTCCTACTATGAGTTAGGCGTGTTACCATGAGCTGGGGATACAAAATGAGCACAACATTGTTCCTGACACAGGAAACTCCCAATCCACCCAAAGAAACCATTGTAGAACAAGGTAGAGTGCTCTCATAAGGCACGTGTGAGATGCTTTAAGAAAACAAGTATGTGAGCCTCAAGTCCTCCGATGCGAGGGCAATGAGCTGAGGCTTCTGTGATGAGCTGGTGTGTGCGATGCCACGGCGGAGAAAGGCATTGCAGACAGAGAAGCAGCGTGCGCACAGGTACGGAGCACCGCAGGGACGCGCGCTGGAGCGTAGGGCGTCATCCGGGGGGTTGGTGGGAGAAAGCAAAGGTAATAGCCAGCCTTCGAGACCTGCTGCCTCCGTGTATAGTTTGCCTGTTGGTCTGTTTGTCTTGGGAATAGTGATGGTTGTGGTGATTGTCTTTTATTATGGTAAAACATATATATAACATAAAATTTACCATTTTAATCATTTTAAATGTACAGTTCAATGACATCAAGTACCTTCACAATGTTGTACAACCCTGACCACAATCCATCTCCAGAGCTCTTCCATCATCCCCAACAGAAACGCTGTCCCCACTAATCAAAACTCCCCAGTCCCACCCTCCAGTTCCTGGTGACCTCTATTCTACTTTCTGTTTCTACGAATTTACCTATTCTAGGTATTTTATATAAGTGAAATCATACAGTATTTGCGCTTTTTTGATGGGCTTGTTTCATTTACCATAATGATCCACCCATGTTATGGCACACATCAGAATTCTCCTTTTTGTGGCTGAATAATATTCCTATGTGTGTATAGCAAGCACACTGCGCTTACCCTTCCTTCTGTTGATGGCCACATAGGTTGTTCCACTATGAATAATGCTGCTGTGAATACTGATGTAGAAGTATCTGTTCAAGACCCTGCTTTTAATTCCTTTAGGAAGATACCCAGAAATGGAAGTGCTGGATCATGTGGTAATTCTACATTTGGTTTTTCAGGAACTGCTAAATTTTTTCCGTAGCAGCTGCGCCGCTTTATATTCCCACCAAAGTGCACGAGGATTCTCGTTTCTCTGCATCCTCAGTGGCACCGGCTGTTTTCTAGTTTGTAAATAATAGCAATTCTAACGTGTATGAAGTGGTAGTTCATTGTGGTTTCGATTTGCCACTCTCTAATGACCAGTGCTGTTGAACATTTTTTCATGCGATTATTGACCATTTATATATTTTTGTAGAGAAATGCCTATTTAAGTCCTTTGCCCATTTTTTGAGTCATTTGTTGTTGTTACTGTTATTGTGGAATATATAAGTTTTGAGTATTAGGGGCCCTTGTATTGGAGCTAAATGTCATCAATAAAGGCACAGGCTTATTTGTGTTTAAGTTTAGTAAAACACAGCTCAGCCTTGCTGAGATGTGAGACTGGAAAAATATTTTAAAAGTCTTGTTGCTGTTGTTGCTGTTTTTGCTGTTGTTATTCATTTTCTTGAATAAGTGACCCTTTCATATTCCACCATGGCAAAAGGCAGTAAAACCCATAGCAGAAATGTGAATGCCAAGCTAAACACAAACCCGGGAAAACCACTGCAAAACTGTCCGCGAATGTAAATCATACATCATGAAAGCCATTGGATTAGAAACACATTATCCTTGTCTGATTCGCTCACACCCACATGTTCCTAGTAAGCTTTGAGTTTGATTTACACCCTGACATTTAAGAAATGGGAGAGGGTGATCCAGCTCCGTCTTGATAAATGCCTTTCTCTGTGTCTGGAACAGCAGCCCCAGAGAACAATGGCATTCGTTCCTCCAACCAGGTCAGCGGGGGGCCTGGGCCAAGGAGGACCTGGGCCCATCAGGCTAACGGTTTCTCTGCCTAGCCCTTCATTCTGGATAATCAGTGAAAACAACGTAGCTGCTGGGTCTAAAGAGCATAGCCCATGACTGGAGGGTCAGAATTCCTGCCTTCAAACCCTAGCTCTGCCTGTGCTACCTGGGTGGCTTTGGAGCTTCCCGTCTGTAAAATGGGGGTGAGAGTTGTAGCTACACGATTGTGCTGTGATTCCTATGAAACACTGCAGTTTCTGCCCACACAGTCAACGTGACAGGATATGCAGTTAGTAAGATGTTATAGAAGAAAAAATAATTACGTAACAAGGCGAGAAAAGGCTACAGCAGCCACATATACGTAGAAAACCAAATGGCAGTTTTTGTCCAGCAATAAAAGCAGATATTGTCGAATAGTCGGAAGTCTATTTGCTGTGTTTTCCTGTAGATTGGAAGGACCCTCTCCTATGGCACAGACCCCGCCTGGGGTCCTGGAGGGCATGCGGGTCTCACCCCACCACAGATTCTCCTTTTCCCCTGGGTCCCCGGGGCCTTCACAGTTCCCGGCAGCACGGCTCTGTAAGCACTAATCCCTGTGGATCCTCTCTGAGGGAGGTGTAGCTGCATTCGTGAATTTAGAATTAAACCCCTCAGATCCCCCAATCCAAGTGAGCAGCTGGCAGTAGATACTGATAGCAAGGAAAGAAGTCATCACTTTGTTGGATGTTTCCCTGAATAATAAGCGACTGCTTACGACATTTCTGAGAGCATCCCAAACTGCCATCACCTAGCCCAGCCGTCGCCCAGCTGTTCAGCAGAGCGAACAGCCTCTCTACAGTCTGAAATATGTATGAGCAGTGAGACACAGACACAGACACACACACACACACAACACGTGCGCTTTAGAAGCAAGTTTTAATGATGAGCTGTTGCAAAGCATCTCCAAATCTTGGTTTCCTCCTCTGTAAAATGGGGATAATATCTTATGATCTTCTGTTCGGATTAAATATGACAGCACATGAGAAGGTCTCTGGCGCATCACAGGTGCTCAAGAATTTTGAGTTCTTTAGTTCCTCACCCAACATAAAAGAAAATGATGCGCTTGTTTCTTTGCCCGAATAACAAATCTTATTATGATATTTTTGGAGCAAGCACGGGAGGGGGAGAGAAAAAAAACCGTTTCCAATTGTCACACTGATGTCCTTCTTGGGCGTAGAGCCATTATTGAAAAGTCGCTTGCAGAAACGGTTGCACTATGGCCTCTGCAGGCAGAGGGGTGTGCTTGGCTGAGCCAGGTCGCCCGAGTGCCCAGAGCACAAAGCTCTTCCGAGCACGCTGAGCCCTTGATGCCTGCTGTGGCCTCTCCCCTTCCCTGCACAGCCATGCGGCACAAATCCGTATATTTTCAATGGAAGGAGCTGCTCCAGTGGCGCTGAAGAAAGAGGGAAAAAAACCCTTTCGTTGCAAGCAGGTTTGCTCTGCAGCCACCACTGAGCGTGCTTTTAAAATTCACACTGGGTTTACCTCTCAGGGCCCCCGGTGCTGCTCATGGAGGGAAGGTAGATGAGGCTCATTTGTCTGTGTGCCCCTGTGGCACGGGGTGGTCCTGGTGACAGCTGTTAGCTATCTGGGACAGCAAGAGCACGATGGTCCCTAGGCAAAAGAAGGACTTCATTAATCAATGCACTGATTGAGCACCTACTGCGAGCCAGGAGCAGTGCTAGGCACAGTGGGGGAAAGAAAACAAGGCAGTCTTGCCTTCTGCTATCTTAAATTCTAGCCAAGGATGATGATAGAGATATATAGAGACACATATAAAAAGTTAAATAGCAACATAAGAAATAAATAACAATTCAATTTGATAATATAGGATATGTCACACAATACTCAGGCCCGTGATTAATTGCCAAATGAATGGCACAGACATTAGGTGCTATGGGAAGAAATCAATCAGTGTGTACTTACAGCAACTATTTCTAAGGACCCCTAACTTTGCCTCCTCGTCTGATGTTATTTTGAAATCCCCGACACGCAAATGGCCTAAAGGTTCTTATCAGAATCCCCATCCCCTCCATTCTGGAGGCACAGGCTTGATGCGTACGCCCTCAAAGGGAAGAAGGCAAGGAATGCAATTGCCACAGCAAAGGTCAGCGCACCGCATCCTCCGCGTGAATTTCCCTTAGAACAGTCACACGGGGCGTTGGCACCTGGCTCCCCCAGGAGACCACAAACTATTCAAAGAGAGACCCTGGTTGCATGTGCTCCTGCAGCTTCCCTTTGTCACTGCTCAGTGTGCTGGCTGACTCACAGAAGCCTCTCCCAAAACATGGTTGAACGAGTGTGCATAGAATGTTACTAACTTGACGTATTGCCCCTGCCAAGCATATCGGGTAGCTGTGGAAGAGTTGACAACATTTTACCAGAAAGAATGAACGTTTCCTCAGCAAAAAGCCAATGTTGTAATAAAGGTATAGGTTGGGTGGGTGTGAAGTAGCACTCACCTGATTTTCTCTTGTTCTCAATAGAAGCATTTGGGGGAAAGAGGTCTGTGCCTCATTCTATCTTCCCCGAGGCAATTCTAGCGGGCAAATAAGCATTTGCACCCCAACAGCCTTGGCAGTGTGCTGGGTCCTGTTCAGGTTGGGCAGAAGAGATGTGTAGTGGTCCCAGGTGGTAAGGTGCAATGCAGCCTCATGTCCCTGAAATTTCCCAAGCCTACTGTGTGAATGTCCAACCCTGATGGCAAACCAGAAAGGCCACAGCAGGCAGAGGGTGAATCAATGGCACATGAGCGGACAGGAACAACAATTAGCAATTACTGGCTGAGCACCCACGAAATCTTCTCAGCATCACCCCGGTTACTGCAGGGGCCACACACATGCAGAGTGGAGCCCAAATCTAGCAAGTTCTTCATAAAAGTTTGTTAAGTAAAGAGATTTATGAATGAAATAGAAGACAGGAATGTTTAACTTTTTTCAATATTTTACATGAAAGTTATCAAACACATAAAATAAATGAAAGAATTTTACAGTCAATACCCATCACTAGAATCTACAGTTAGCATTTTACTTAATTTTCTTTATCAGAAATTCATCTACTTACCTGCTATTCATCCATCAATCTGACGCTTTTGATTTTATAAAGGATATTTTCTACTGAAGGAAACATGATGTATACATGTGAAACAATTACTCAGTATTTTCTAGGACAGTGCTAAACAGTGAGATACAGGCACATATCTGGATGGAGTGTGGGCGGAACCCTATAAATAATGCCCCAAGGGGACCCATCCCAGAGAAAAGGTGGGTAGCATCGTCTGCCCAGTGCTAGCCACCCCTTCCTTCCTGCGTGATGCTCTCGTGGCACCCCTGGACTCAGCACTGCCATCATCCTGTTGAAGTCCTCAGCATTGGGGACGGAAGCTCAATGGGAACACCTTTGAGGGACTTCAGACCCTGAGGGAGCTGGGCATCATTCTTGCTGAGTGACTAGTAGTATGATTCAAGAGATTGGTCCAGAGGGATGAGGCTTTTCACCTAGAAAGAAATTGAAGAAAAGCAGTTGAATGGGATATGCGTGTGGGACGTGGGAAATTGAAGACGTCATTAGGAAGTGAGTGATTTTGCGACCTCTTCCTGATGGTATCTGATGAAGAGAACTTGTCTGCCTGCCTCTTGAGCAGGGACAGTGACAGACCTGACAGAAGAGAACACATTGGCCTCAGAAAGAGCCTCCACCTTCCAGTGGGGCGCCAGGAGCAGGCGTACGGTGGAGGCAACTCGTGGAGCAGGAGCTGAGAGAGCCGCTCAGTGCCAGCATTCCCACTGCAGGTGCCATCTGGGGAAGGGGCCTCTGAAGGTGAGCTGCCCAAGGCTCTTACTGTGTCTAAGGTCCTTCCTGGACATTTGTTGGCAACGGGAGTCAGATGCAATCCTGGCTTGTGCTTAAAGGGCAGACAAGACATGGTGCAGAGCAACAGCCGAGGATATCTGCATGATTTTGAAAAACAGTTACCTGTCCCTCGGCAGGAGAAGGCTTGGCTGCCTGCAGCTGGAACACTGTGCCTTGCCTTTGTTTTTTCCCTTTTCTTCCACTCTCTCTGGGCACCACCCTCCCAGCTCACCTAGATCGTTTCTATGTCCTTCCAGTCACTGTACTAAATGTGGATCCCATCTATTAGGGGCTCCCTGGTGAAGGAATATACCCCTTCACTCTGCAGTGCTCACACAGTTGCTGTGCTGGCCAGCGTACAAGTGGGGGACACTGTGCTGGCAGAACAAAGGACAGCTGTCCTGTGAATGGCCCAGCCATGCTCGGGCCGGGAGGAATTCATGCAGCACAGCGGAGGGATAAGCCCATTGGTTTTGTGACACAGCCTCTGTGTACTTTGTTAGCAAGATGGAGAACGCTCACTATTTTCTCTGGCTTTTAGGATTTCCATATTTATTGCATGTTTACTACCACTAGGGAGAAGGGGAAGGGGAGAAAACAACAACTTCCGTCCATTTAAAATTTTAAAATGTGAATATGTTGGGTTTACCCTCCCTTCCCGTGCCCCCTGCAGTTCCGGCAAAACATAGAACTCTAGAATGTCAGAGCTGGAAGCACTTGAGAAATCTGAACAGCAGTGCTTCATTTTACACACAAAGAGGTAACAGGCAGGACGTGAGGGACTTGGTCGATGCCATGTACCTAGTTAGTGACAGCCCTGAGACTAGCACTGATGTCTGAAGGAACTTAAATCTGCTTTCTCCTCACTGCACTACATGGGCTCTGTTTCTATTCAAGTCAAGAATCCTACCGAGTGCGGAGATCCTCCTCTGTATCAGCGCTGTGCCTCACCTGCTTCCGTCCTCACCATGCTCCGCCGGGTGGGACCTATCTCCACTGGTTCAGGCGTTGCAGTTTGCGCCTAATCCCAGAGCTAAAGAAGCAGAGCCCAGGAGAAGAGGTCACTGCCCTTCTGATCCGCGCCACCCAGCAGAGGTGAACACACGCAGCGTGATAAGGAGCACTGAGCCTGGAGTGTAGTACCCGCTAGGTGTCTGTTAGAAGATGAGACGGGGCTGACGTCGGTCAAAGCATACAGAGGTTCAGCTAGAAAGAAGGAATAAGTTTTTGAGACCTATTGTTCAGCACGGTGACTGCAGTTAATAGTAACATATATTTCAAAATTGCTGAGAGAGTAGATTTCAAATGCTCTCACCATAAAAAATGATAAGAATGTGAGGGGATGGGTATGTTAGTTTATATTGGTTTAATCATTCCAGAATGTATGCATCTATTGAAATACCACCCTGTATCCATGCACGTGTACAGTTATTATTGTCAATTAAAAAAAACAAAGATGAGAAGGGGCTATCTGATCAAGCAGCCATGAAGGCTTTGCGGAAGTTTCCTTCCAAAAGAATTTTGCTGATGGCCGTTAAAGGAAAGCATCCAGCAGGATGTTCAGGCAGCAGCATGCAGGGAATGTGTGAATGGGGATGAGTATGTATGCACGGATACAGAAAGCTGAGGCTGGAAAGTGGGTCTCGTCATCACGGGCAACATTTATTAGTGCCCTGTGCGGGACACTCTTGTAGGCCCGTGGCTGGGCAGATTGCAGGGCACTGGGAACCTACATGCCCACACGCAGATTACCGTGTGGCTGCAGGGGCCATTTGAGGTCAGACCTGAATGACAAGGAGAAGCCAGCCCTGGGAAAAATGAGGGTCAGGGAGACTTCTAGGCAGAGGAAAGGTGAGCAACAGGCTTTGAGGCAGGCCCCTGTGCGTCGCGTGTTGGCGGGGCCTCCCAGCTGGAGGCGCAGCCAGAGGTCAGGCCGTGGAGCCATGCGATCACGGCAGGGAGGTCGATTTCATCCTGAGAACTGTGGAATAATGTGTCATCTCCTTCCCTACAGTATTTTGCCTCTGCCTTGGATCTCATCTCCATGGAAACAATGCTTCTCTACTCGCCTGAGACTTTTCCAGGTTGGGCACTGAAAGTTCCAAATCCCAGGAATACCCTCAGTTCCAGGCACATGGGCCGGTGGTCACCTTATCTCCCTCTTCGTTCTCGTGGACTGAGATCCTGTTGCAATTATTTAGGGCGCTGTTGCGGAGCCCCTTAAAAGCCTCTGGCTGATTCATCAGAAAGTAAATGGCCATTCAACATTTCTGAGATCAGGACTTACATAATTACAGCTATTTAAGCATTTTTAAGATACTGACAAATCTAGGGTCATTCAGTTTACATAAAGATGCCTTTCTGTCAAAATTTGGGGATTCCTTTAGATATGGAAAGGGTAATGGGCCAATAGCAATGGCTAAAGAGAAAGAAAGATCATCTCCATCCAGATGTTCCTGTCAACATTCTTTCACGCTGCACCGATTGGACTATCTGTTCCTCATTCTTCAAGACTTGAAGGTATGAGCTCAGAATATCTCTGCAGTAACGAGAACTTGAAGGAACAGGCCTTCACATGGCAGCCCCAGCTGAGTCTGCATAGTCCCCAGGATTGTCTTTAAATAAGCTTTAGCCAGTGGTGAGAAAAATACAGTAGCCTCTGTGCTATTGCCTCTGGAATTGTGTTCTCTAGCTTCTCCTTAGGTAGGTGTGAAATCAGAATAGGACCTTGTCCCTTTAAGAATATTTACCAAGATAATGGAATTCATGATCTCACAATCACATAAATCACTGCCAGCCCCCTTAAGTCAATTCATATTTCTGTAGTTAGTTAGTGGCTCGGGAGGAAATTGCATTTATTATAATTGCCTCTAATTGCATCAGATTAGTGATTACAATTATTGATGGTTGCTGATTATTCATTAGGCATCAAATCAATCCCCGTGCTTCCTCATTACCTGAAACAGTAACTCTGATGAGGAGAGGTCCTAACAGAGGCCTTGTCCATCCTCTTGCCTGCATGGCAGGCTGCCTCCCAGCGCTGGCTCTAAACAAACACCTGAAAATAATTTATGACTTAAAGCAACAGAGAAACATCCCTCTCCTTCCCCATTCAATGCCTAGTCCCACTTGTTCAAGCCCAGCACTGATTGATGAAATTATGGAATCTGTTAAACATCACCAAAGGCTATTTAGAGGCCCCAGAATGCTCTGGAATTGCTAGATTTTCCAGGATGTCCTTCTTGGCTACATAATGGAAACTTCAGAGTTCCCTGATCCAGCTCTTCTGGAACACACATCGCCTAGAATATGTAGAGAGAGTAGACTTTAGAGCCGTACAGACCAGACTTTAAACTCTGTCTGAACCTTTGTGAGCTATGTAAAACCAGGCAAGTTGCTTATCCTGTCTGAGCTGTAGAATCATCAGTAGATTGTACATAAACAAGTGGTTAGATCTTCTCTGCTTGTCTTGTTCACCATCAGACTCTATCTATTAATAGAATAGTGCCTGCAGAGAATACGAGTGCAATAAACATCCAAGGAGTGAATGCACGAGGATATCAATACCTACCTGCAAGGGTCATGGAGAGGGCTGCATTATGTACTATATTTAAAAGACCTTCTGTTACACCAGGTAAGAAGTAGTTGCTCAGTTAATGTCAGTTCCTCTCCCCTCTACTTCCTCCATACTGTAACTTCTAAATTATCTTCAAAAGTTTTATTCCTGGTCTCTTTATACACTTGCTCAATATTACCTGAATTTATCCTTCTTGTGTTTTCTTGTTGGTGAACATCAGTGTATTTGCAGCAGAAGAGCAGCTTCCAGAAGAACTTTATCTCACTCACTGGTACCTATAGCATGCCAGGTACTGGATACAGAGTGTTGGGGAGATTAATAAAGCATGAGAATTGACCTTGAACAGCTCACATCCAAATGGGAAAGACTGTCTGTTCTATTTCCATGCATTGTTTGCATTCAAGCTATGTGCCAGTTCTAAAGGGCCCACAGGGCTTGGAGAAACCCCGAGAGTCAAGAGGTCTCACAGAGTTGACTTTTGAGATGAGCCTTGAAGCTCTGTGAATTTCTCCAAATGCCTACTAGGCGACTAAATTTCCAACAAAGTGTGCAGCAGTTGAAAAGACAGCGGGGCAGGAACGAGTACCTCCTCAGAGCTGTACTCTGAGCTCCTAGGTGTTTGATGCATGAGGATAGTGACCATGACAAGTGCTGTTTGCCAGATGCCCTCCGGGGTAAAACCCCTGTCACTAAGGGGCCTTTCCTTCTCTTAGCAGCTGATAGCTCATAAATGTGGAGTAACGTTAGGGCTTTGCTCTGTGAGCTTCTTCAAGACCCTGTGGTGCCTTTGGTGACATAGAACCCTAACCTATCCTTTCCCCAAATTTCCAGCTCACCCAAGTACATCCCCTAATTCAGCACCCATGTCCATCAGCTCTCCCTACTTTCACAGTCTCCTCCCACTTCCACTCATGATTCAGTTCAAAGAACCTATGTGCCTGCAGGCAGCAGAGGCATTCAGAGCACACCATTGCCTGTGTAGATGCAGACTGCCCAGCACACCTGGGAGGGAAGGAAAGAGGTGGCCGGGGAGGAGGCTCCCAGCCTGGGTTGTTGTTGGGTCTTCATCTCACAGGGCGGTTGGTGCTAATTTCCCCGGTTGCTTAGACTCGAGTCCTGCAGTGTGTCTGACCTATACACAGATCCTCTCGGAAAGTAAACAATGATTCCCCAAATAATCCAAACTACGGGGCCCAGAGCTTGGAGGACACGTCCTTAGTGCCCTTTCCCTTGGAGCCCTCCCTCCCCACACAGTTGCCAATGGTGCTGCCTCTCTCCGGGATGTGAAGATGAGCATGCAGCTTCTCCGGGCAGCATGGATTTATCTCCTGCCTTAAGTCTCTAGCGCGTTCTGCTTGTGAGCCAGTTGAAACTTCGCCGTTTCCTCTAGAGACCCCTCTACATTTAGGCCACTAACCCACGCAGGAAGAAATTAACCCTCTTTCACACTGACATGTTCCTCTGTCTCCCCTGTCTACGAAGTGTCCCACATAGTGGCAGTCTCCTGTTTGAAGGCTAGACTTTGACTTTCAGGGGAAGGAAGTACACAAGTACAGCATCACTTCCAGATTAATGAGAGGATATACATATTCCGTGTTAGACCAGAGCACTGGACAAGACTTGATCTTTCTTGGCAACTGTACATGACACCAACCTCTTTCCCCCTCTTTCCTTTTTCCCCTCTTTCCCCAACCTCTTTCCCCTGCTGGAGGGCAGGGTCTTTTCTGAAGGGCAACAGGACACTTGTTCACTGGTTGTAAAGAAAGTTATGCTCAGTATTTCTCTGATTAGGGAGAAAGCTGCTGCAGCCAGAGCCAGATGAATACTCTGTTGTGACCAAGAACCACGGGGGTCTTAGGCTGCTCTTGGAGGCGACCCAAAGCCTGCTAACAGCTCCCATGTGAGCTGGGGAGAGCCTCTGCTCCCCTTTGCACCGGCAGAGCTCTGCAACGTTCAGAACTTCCAGAGAAACACAGGCCTGAGCCCCTCTCTGGCCCCGTCCTCTGTCAGCTGGAGCTTGTGGCCTTGCATCGTTCTGGTAACATTTGGCAAATGAGTCCCAGTCTAGCCGCTTACGCAGGGTGGTGGTGCAGTAAGAGCCTTCATCCTTATGGCAGGCACATTAATGCCAAGTTTGCTCGTTCTAATTAATAACAGTCAGTAAACACCAAAGAGAGCTAATGATGATTACAGGCCGCAGCTCCTGCGTGTTAGCAAACACACCAGGCAGGTGGCCTCTCCTCTCTTCCCAGGAAAGAGACTGGGTCTGCTTCTTGCAGACATGCCTTGCCTCCTCAAGGTCCCCACCCCCACATTTAGCAAATCTTGGGTGACTTCTCAGCCTGGTCCCTGGCAAATAAGAAAAGACCAGGATCCACCCAGGCCAGTCACATGGAAGCATCCTGGGCTGGTCTCAAGATTAGAGGGCGAAAGAAGGAGGACCTCGGGTTCTTTGAGGTTCCCAAACAGCTCTCTTTGGCACTTGGGATAAAACAATTTTTTCTATTTTTTTTTCTTATTTTTAAAATATTTTTTCCAATTTCAAAGTAATTCAACTTGCTTTGAAAAACTAAAACTCTACAGAAGTATGCAAGGAAGAAAGGAAGAGTGTCCTTAGTCCTCTGTGGGGGCAGGATAAGCCCTGGATGGCTTTGCCCCCATCCTCCACTCCCGCACCTCCTTCTTTCTCCAGCTCCTCGTTAGATTTTTAGATTTGATTCTCTTCTATTCTTGGTGCACAAACATTTTCATTCTACTACTGAATTATCCCTTTGTGAATCCCTTATGCTTTGTCCAGTGAAGCTTTCCCCTTCCTCTATCCCTAGACTTTTCCCCCGATCCAAAGATTCTTCCTACGACGATGTATTCTAGGCCCAAGAAGGCAAAATGAGGAAGAGCTTAGCTTTGTGGTGCTACTAGGATACCTCATCTTGGAATGTTTTCTTTTTGAGTTCCAGGGGTTGTATCAATGAGCATAATTACATCCACATCCTCTCACTCAGGTATGAATCTAAATTTGGAGAATGTTTTACTCCCTGCTCCACAGCCCTGGGCATACAGAGAGTTGCAAAGAGCAGACCTGGTTGGAAGGATGCAGCCTTCTGGGGAGCTTCCATATGAGTCCTAGAGAGTCGTAAACTGGATCTCTGGGCACTAAGAAAGTAACTAGACGGCAGGGCAGAGGTGGTTTGAGGACTCGGACAGGCCACTGTGACATCAGAATCTTATCCATAGCTTACTCTGTTCCTGGAGGGCTCCAAACCCCTATCCACCTGTCATGTTTGTTTTGTTAACCCCAGCCTCCAGAAATCAATTACTTGGGCTACAAGGGTAATATTTCTTCTATTACTGTCACCACAACTCAGACAAAACTTTCTTCCTTGTTGGGCTGTTTGATCTACCCCACCCAGAATGCATTCCTGAGAGTTTAAGAATGAAGAGAATATAAAAAGCAATGAAAAGTGGTATCATTTCTAAGGATGCTTACAAAGTGATCTGGGTAACACGAGAAGTGCTTACCTTGTCTTTTTAAATGCATGGGGCATGTTTCCTCCATTTCTTTGTTTCTTTTTTGCTGGCCTTTGTCTCCCATTCTGTGGCTGTCAGTCTTTCCTCCATTTTTTTTTCCGACTCAACTAGCATTGTTCTCATTTTTCTCCTTCTCTTTCTTCTCCTTTTGATCACAATAAGGAATCGAAGGGTGTTTCCAAATGTGGTTTGGTACATTGAATGCATTCAGTCATCCATCTGTTCCATTCGTTCATTCCACCAACATCCGTGTCACTCTTCGCTGGTCTCAGAACAGAGAGGTGCAGGGATGGTCCCTAATCTCAGGCCACACTGCAGGGGCAGGGGAGAAAGACGTGAGTCAGAGAAACTATTAAGTCCACGCAATATACAGTGGCAGTTAGAAAGTGATGAGCAGGTCTATGGGGGCTTATCAGGGAAAACTCATAGAGCAAGTGACATTTGGGCTGAATAGGAAACTGAGTTCAAAGTGCCACCGAGTGGAGGGAAAGAGGCAAGTGGGGGAGAAGATGGATGTTTACGCAGAGGGAGGTGTTGAGCAAAGGCCTGGGGCATTAAATGGCCAAGATTTTGCGTATCTGAAAGTAGTCTAAGCTGGTGCGGAGGAAGGTGGTGGGACACGATCCGGAGACTGGCTTTTGACTTTCACCATCAGAACGTAGCTATGCACAGATTGTCAGCTTAGGGGTGGGAGGGGACATTTACATGTTACCTAATACTCCACTGTCCTGTTTGAATGTTTATACTGTGAGCATGATTTACTCTTATGTAAAAGAAACACTAACATTAACACTGTGTAGGCCCGTGCACCACGTTAGGTTTCTTCCCTGTTGAGCGCAGAGAGACAGGAAGTGTGAGGGGCAGGGACAGTTGCCGGCTTCCAGTGTGACTGGAGCTTTGTTTCCCATCCCTGCACTTTAGAAGGGGTGCAAGCCTTTATATGTTTCTGTAACCAACTAAACCATGTTGGTTTTCACCCAGTTGATGGGAACAAGGTTCCCAGGGCTGCGTTAGCAATTGCACTCTACCCCTGCTCACTGTCCCATTTCCCCGGCCCCCACCTCCAGACACCTGCCTTTCCTTTCACATTCTGCACAGCAGGGATTTCTGTAAAGGCGAAAAATTGCCTGTCAATCCCTGGACAACATAAACGACGTCACGTTTTCGGACTCCCAGGGCCGGCGTGGGCATCCCTCCCTGCGCGGCTCTCGCACGTCGCTGCCGGCTCCTCTCGGTGTCCGGGCAGCTGCGGTAGCAGGAGAGACCCGGCAGCCTCTGCAGCTGCCGGACCACTGGGGGAATGTCAGTGGAGAAACCACAGAAACCGAGAGCGACAAACACCACACCGAGCTGTCCACAACGCTGCCTGGTGACTGTAGGAGGGAATGAGTAATAAATTGGCCTTGGGACTTGTGGGGAAAGCGGGAGGCCCAGAAGAACCCTCCCTCTTCCTTCCATTGCTTCTCAAACTGTCCCCTTCGCCTCACTCTAAACCCATCTACTAGGGCTCAGGAGTGTCCCCTCGGCCTGGCTGGCTTTGCTTTCCCAGACAGGGCGGGCTTTTCCCTGTCCCTGAACCCCCAGTCCCATCTCTGGGCCTTGGGCCGTGCTCCGTCCTTTCCATGAGGCTCTCCCCTCTGCGTTCACGTTCTTCGAGGCCCTGCTCCAACATCCTCCCCCAAAAAGCTCTTCCAAAGAGATAGCTCTTAGTTCTCTCCTCGTCCCCTCAACCCCAACAGACTTGGATTCTACGCAGTAATCCTATTTCCCTTTCGACAATCCTTGAAGGTGGTAGCTGGGATTCCTGAGTCTTTGGCGTCTCTCAGACCTCACAGCACAGTGTTGGGCAGTAGGTGGCTTATTAGCCCTGTGCTAGGAGTCATCTAAGTAAGATCACAAACTTGTTTCAATCACACCAAGAAGAGCAGGAACTTTGGAAGGAGACAGAGGGATTCAAATTCATCATCTACCACATACTAATTAAGTGATCTTGGGCAAGTTCCTGAATGTAAATGAGCTTCTCTTTCCATAACATAAAATAGGGATAATCATACTTCTCTGAGAATTTTAGTGACTATTAAATTAGATATGCAAAGCAAGTAACTCAAGGCTTGGGTTTTACTAGGTAGTTAATAAATCTTAGTTCCTTTTCTTCTTTAATCTTGGCAAGAATTTTCCCCTTTGGCCACAAGCATGTTTTGCCTCCACCACCACCCTCCCCTTCTGCATTTTTCTAAACCAATCCCACCAAGAAAGAAATAACCCACAGGCAGTACACCCAAGTGATGCCTGGAGGAATGAGTCAGGAGAAGGCAAAAAATGATGAGGAAAACAGATAGTCTGTCTCCCTGGAAGGGAGGGGGAATCTTGATCATCTTTTATATTCATAGTGCTTTCTTCTCCCCAGACACTCAGTGCTATATAGTTGTAAAGTTATTAATATAATAATTATGATAACATTTACATTAAATGTGATGCTGGCAAGGCTTCAAGAGATACAAAAGTTTGCCAATTCCCACTGGAATGGGTCTAGCAAAGTCTGTTTTCTCCATCCTGACTTCTTTCTACTCCAATCCAGAAGGACTGCTGGTGGGGGGTGGGGAGGGTGAGTCAGAGGTGAGAGACTGGCATGTGCTGCTTCATTTATTTATGTGATATACAGCAAATGCACCCGTTGCCTCTAGGATATCTAAACCCAGTAGTTAGCATGTACATCAGATGAAAAGAAACAAGCCCACAGGAAACTTCCATTATGGACCAAATATTTAGGGGAAGTTGCCACATACCCGGGAATCAAGGATACTGACACAAAGGGGGTAACAATAGGGTTCTACAATAATATAGGGCTCGATAGCCAATGACCAGATTGCCCTCTAAACTGGGGGTCCTCCAAGGCAGAATTCATATCTTATGCATCCTTATTTTATCTGTGCTGCTTGTGGTTAGCCATGGTTAAAAGAATGAATGATTGCCGGGCGTGGTGGTCCACGCCTGCAATCCTAGGACTCTGGGAGGCTGAGGCAGGAGGATCCCTTGAGCTCAGGAGTTCAAGACCAACCTGAGCAAGAGCAAGACCCCTGTCTCTACCTAAAATAGAAAAAAAAAGAAATTAGCTGGGAGTGGTGGCGAGCGTCTGTTGTTCCAGCTACTGGGGTGGTTAAGGCAGGAGGATGGCTTGAGCTTAGGAGTCTGAGGCTGCAGTGAGCCATGATGACACCACTGCACTCTAGCTGGGGTGACAAAGCAAAACTCTGTCTCAAAAAAAAAAAAATGAATGAATGAATGAATGAACCACATTCAAAAAATCCTCTTCATCATTCACTACTCTTTTTAGTGCCTAAAATGTGACACTAAAAAAGTATAGTAACAGTTTAGAGACAGATTGGGAAAGAAAGCCTTGTTCCTTTTTGGGATATCCTAGGACCCTGTTCCAGAGTTTGACGGCAGAAACATGGAGATCTGGAGGTGGGGGCCTTATTTCTCTGTGATGGTGCCTCTGAGAGCTCTACTCAGCCTGTGGCTGTCAGGTGAATCAGGCAATATGTGTGGGGTCACATCTTTTACAAAGAAGAAACTCCAGGAAAAAAGAGCTCCTAGAATTTTTTAGTCAGGAGAAAAAGAGTCAAAGGGTTATGGACTGCCTACAAGGTGTCAAGCACTAAGCTAAGTGTTTCATGTTTATTATCTCACAATGAGATCATAGAGTAACTATTACATCATTCTCAGGAAAGTAACAACAACATAACAAACAAAAAACTGCGCTCCAAGTATGGGAAGTTGTCTGTCCCAAGCCACAAAGGACTGTGCTTTCTGGTACTTACAGCTTTTCACCCCATCTTCTCGGGTGATTTGGACACTGAGAAAGGTTTTCAGTAAAAGATGCATTCTATTGGAGGTTATTCAAAGCTATTATAGGCAGCCCATAAAAAAATCTTCATTAGTGAAGAGTCTGGGGAAAACAATAAAATATTCACATGAGGAAATTAAATTCTTCTCCAAAGATGATTAAACTTCTAACATTAACTGCGATGGTCCATCTTTCAAATAACAACCCGCGATTGAAGGTAATGTGTTTTTCCTGTGCCCACCTGTGCGCACGTGCACTGTGTCAGTGCAGTTGAACGCGTCGGAGCTTGACTTCCTGTCCTACACGGCAGCAGCGTGCACAGACATTAGGGCTTGCCCTGCTCCAGAGGAGGCCCATGCCTCTGGATCTTGAGAACATCCTCACTGACAAAAGAAGCGAGAATAATAACAAGATAATAACAAGAACGATAGATAACTACATTAAATATTTACTATGTGCCAAACCCTGTTCTGAACACATTACATGAAATGTATTAATTAAGCCTCAAAAAATAAAAATAAAAAAACCTTGTGAAATAGATACTGTTCTGCATCTCTTCTAGATGAGGTAGTTTTCTCATGCCTTCCGCATGGCGGTGTAGAAGCCTGAAGTCAGACCCAAGCCGATGGCTCCCCAGCCCTGGTTTTTAACCAGCACTCTGCTTCGTGGAGGGCAGAAGATGGGAGGATCTAAGTTGACCTTTAGAGAGCAGAGCAAGAGCTTCAGAAAGAAGACAGCACACAAAGGAAAAACTTCTCAGGTGGCCAAGAGAGGATGTTAATCTGTTGGAACTATGCAAACAACAAAGAATGGACTTTGGTGGTGAGGGAGCACATCCAGTGTTGAAATACCGTGACATGTCCCTCAAAACAAAACAAAAAGCAAACAAAAAACCCCATGATTGCAGTGGTCAAAGAAGTTTAAGAACATGGTGTCTACCATTACCTCCCCTTTGGAAATCCAATTCTCAGTGTTCACAAAGGCTCCAGGAAGTCTTGCAGCTGAGAAGCCAATTTAACTTTGTTTAAACCATGTTTCAAACACATGGAACCATGAACCAACTTGTGCACCATTTTTTTTTTTTTTTGTATCTTCTGTTAATGTCCTTGCGTATATTCAAGAATCCTCTATTCAGGAGACTGCTCTGTTGATAAATCACTTGTTTCCATGGTTTCTTTTCTGCCTGTTCTGCCCTTTAGAGGAACAACACATGTCCTTGTGGAGACTTCCTCCATGTGATTAGAGAGAGGGACCTGGGCCAGAAGTCATGGCCACAATACAAAGCCCCCATCTTTAGGTAAGAAAGAAGGAAGGGTAAGAGTTGCAACCAGCCAGGTGAGGAGGCATAGCAAAAATTGATTAATTTTTGAGGTTAAACTCTTATGTCCCATGCTAAGGTTACTACACAGTGGACATGGCAGAAGAGAAGGGAAGTCCTCTTTTGACCATCCATAACAGTTACACAGCTGGCAGGGGAAGTGATGTTTCCTGTTGGCTAGGGTTGCTACAAACACCATTAGACAATGTAATAGACTCCAGTGAGCAAAAGACTTACACAGCCATTTTATAAAAAAAGACTCAAAAGGCCAATTCAACATCATTAGGTATCAGGAAGAGGTGAATTAAGACCACAGTGAGATACTGACACACATCTTCCAGAAAGAGGAAGGAAGGAAGGAAAGGGAGGAGGAAAGAAGGGAGGCTAGAAGGGCAGGTGAGTGGGGGCAGTCTCAGGGAAGAAGAGGGAAAGGGAGAGTGGGAGAGAAAGGATAGAAAAGAACCTGTCAATGTCAAGTGTTGATGAGGATACAGAGCAATGACAAGTCTCACGTACAACTGGAGGGCGTGGAAAACGGTGCTCTGACTTTGGAAAATAGTTTGTCTTCATCTACCAAGGTTTAAGATATAGGCATAAAATATGACCCAGAAATTACACTCTTGGTTATAAGAAATGTGTACACTCAGGTACCAGGGGACCTATGCAGGAATGTTCCGGGCAACAGTGTTTAAAATAGCAAACAATGTAAATGTCCATCATAGTAGAGTGAAGACATACACTGTAGTATATTTCTTCAATGCAATGTCAAACAGCACTGAAAATTAGTCAATTCCAACTACACAGAAAGGATGACTCACAGAAACCACATTAAGCTTCAGTAGCCAGGCACAAAAGAACACATACTGCATGACAAAATTAAACTCTTATGTTCAGAATTGCATATTTAGGTGGTAAAACTAAAAAAAAAAAAAATCAAGGCAGTAGTTATGATAAGAGTGAGGATGGGGTTATGATCAGTGGAAGGGGAGTGCATGCTGGGGAGGGGGCACAAGAGGACAAGAAGGCTTCTGGGGTGCTGGCTTTGCTCTTTTTCTTATCTGGGTGGTGGTTACAAGGGTCTTCAGCTTACAATAATTCATGAAGCTATGTATCTTTGTCTTATGAACATTTTATGTACTGTATATTCTACAAGTTTTTAAAAGGTTAAGCAATCCAGATGTGAACACAGACCAACTGCACTCTCCTGAGCACCATATGTGTGCCTGCCATGGCTTACCAGGCAGCTCCACCTGAGAACCCACAGATTCCTTAAACTCTGAGAATTGTAAGTGAACTCATCATTTCTAGCCCACAAGTCTGACCCTCTCATGGGTTTTCTAGTTTTACAAATGGCAGCTCCATCCCATTCTAGAAAACAGGGAAGCATCCTGTCTCCTCTCCCCACCCCATGTTGTCTGTGTCCCATTATTAGTCCCTACACCCAGTTTATTTCCACCTCCTACAGGTTTTGGAAATTGATCTCCACCTTTCATGCCTACTATCAAAATCTTAGAATGACATAATCTCCAAACCGTATCATAGAAACACTTTCCAATGTGCTGCTGGTGGTGGTGGTGGTGGTGGTGGTGGCGTTTCTGTTCTCCCTTCATATAATTTCATTCACTTTACATTCTCAGCAGGACCCTCCTCCCAGGCAAATCTTACTAGGTTATATCATTGTTGTAAGATCATCGCCATTTCTCCATCATCTTTAAAGTCAAATTTTTACCTCTCTGTACAGCACACATGGTCATCTAGAACCTGTCACCCACATTTATTTTCACTCTTATTTCCAATGAACTTGACCACTTGCTATCTCCAGCCTTCTTAACTCAGGCTTCTACTATTCCCTCTGCTGCCAATTATTTTGTTTCTCATCTGCCTGCCCAACCCCACGCTTGTATCAGCTGTTCAAGGACCAAATCAATAGACTCTTCCCCTATGAATGCTTCTCCTCTTGACTTTAAATCTCGTAATGGTTGACTCTTTCCTTTGTTTTACTGTTTCACTAGCTTGGGCTTACTTTTATTTTGTTCCATATCATGCTCTTTGGCCATTATGGACCATATCTGTCTCCCTTTAAAACCATGCTGCCCCTTCATGGCTTTGGCATGGAAATGCCCACAGCTGCTAGGACAATGCTTGTCACAGAGTATGTTCTCAACAGAAGTTACTGAATGAATGAACGAACAATAAATCGTTTCTGTGATGATGCTGTGATAATTTGAGGCTTAAGGTGTATACTCTGAAGGAGCCAAGTTCCTCCCATATTTAGTGGCATGTAAGTTGTTAACCAAAAAGGCAACATTTAGTCACACACAACTTTTGGCAGGAAAAATCAAGATTCTTAGGGATGCAACAATTTATAAGCATACATTGCTACAAATACTCTTTCTTTATATACAAAAGTCACTTAGGTCACCTTCAAACACACACACACACACACACACACAGCTAAAAGGAATAACTCATGGGTACAAAGGAAGACAGGATACTACTTCTCATCTGCTGAGTTCTCCTGGCTCTTTTTCCATTGCTCTAGACTCCATCTCAGATAAGTAACAAGTTGGAAGTAAAAGAATCCCCAGGGTTTAAATTCTATATTAACAAGATTTTGCTATATACCAAGAACAATTATATTTAAACAATGTTTCTTGAAGTCACCTGGACTTTTCTGTCCCTTATTTTTTAGAGAAACTCAACCTCTGCTTGGATGTGCTTTTCTCTGCCTTCTGAAGGGCACCATCTCCCAGCTCTCCTCCTCATCTGCTGATGGCAGGACATGTGTCCTACCTGCCCTGTGTAATTAAACCACTCAAGGTGTCTCTGGGTAACCAGCTTTAAGACAAAACAACTTAAGTCTCTTTTAAAGAAGCCATGCACTTTCTAAATCAACAACATATCTTAAATGCAGTTAATTCCACACTTGTCATAAATATAATATTAATACAAGCATTGTTCCAAGTCTGTGGTTAAGGTCAATTTATATCTTGTGCTATTTAATTTCATTTCTTTTTGGCTGGTTTGTAGGGGAAAGCCAGAATAAAACTGAGCAGAATTCCATTAGACAGGGTTGTCATCTGGTCCTTATGATTAGATCCGTACTGGAGACTGTCTTTTAAAGGTAAAACTCTTTGAAACACATGGTAGTTCCCAGGTCTTTTGTTGGTATTGGTAACAATTGAAAAAGGATTAACTAATGGGCCTGAACTGCCTACACAGTCCCAAAGTTTGCAGTCTGTGGCATACCCAATTACACGTGGATTTGGAGTGAGTAAAGTATAGAGCAGTCTGGGAGCATTTTGCTGGCTGTTTCTCCAGTTTCATCAGTTGGTCCCAGCTCAATTGTCAGCTTTGATTTTCAGTTGGTGTCTGGGAAGAGGAGTGTTTCTAGCTCTTGCCCAGGTAGGAAGGGCCCTGCTCCTGCCTTCTCCTTCCTTTGTCAGTGTTGTCCTCTGGGAGGATGACAACCCCATGGGGCACAGAACACACTTTCTCTGATTGTATCTCTTCCCCAGGGCGGCAACTTTCCCTAGGGAACTGACTTAATAGAAACATTTTAGATGCCAAGGAGTGACAGTGCACATGAAGCCCCTAGACACAGGCCCCCAGGTGGCCAAGAAGGAAGCGTGACATGATGGCAGAGGTATTGCTATCTCGATGAGCAGGGACCTCCAGCTCTGCACACACGCCTCCAAAGGAAACTATTCAGCCTCCAAGGGAATTGAGTCAAAGGGAATTCTCTTGTATTTGGCAGAAAATGATAGTTCAGTATCTTATGGATGAAAGTTTGTGTTCTGAGAGCTGTCATGGTGGAGAGCACGTCCTTGGAATTGAAGGCAAATAGTGATGGAAGATTGGAAATAAGAGTGAAAATGAATGCAAGTGACAAGAAGAGAAACCAGGATACCTCTGATGTCAACCTCTTATCCAATCCCCAAGTCACCTTCCCCTGTCAAGAATTAGGCTGCTAAAATCCAAAAGTTACCACCAACTTCTCTCCTCACCCTCCAAAAAGAGGGAAGCAGTGAGACAGAATATTGTCAACCACTGTAAATTTGGAAAAACAACCTCTTCTATACAGATTACATTTAAAAAGGATATTATAATTTAATGCTTCAGATTACACTCTCACTAGAAATATTTAATAATGAATAAGTCAGAGTACCTGAGTTTAAAACCCAGTTCTGTAAATGATATTTAATAATGAATAAGTTGGAGTACGTAAGTTTAAAGCCCATTTCTGCCACTTACAAATTGTGAATCCTTGGGAAAACTACATAATCTCTGTGTACTTCACTATTCTGCTCTGTAAAAGGCTGTTAAATAACACTTATCTCATAGGGCATTTGGACAATTAAGTGAAAAAACAAGTCTTAAAAAACCATATTGTAAGTGTAGGCTGTTATTGCTACTTGCTCTGTTCGGGGCAGAACATTAATGACAGGACTGTGTACTGTGCTGGTGTGTGCATGCCTGTGTGTTTGTGTGTGTGATTTCTAAGTGGGGGTCCAAGTGATCTGTAACTTACTTTTTTTTTTTTAAAATACAGTCTGTCATGACAGGCAGTGGTAGCTGATTCCAGTGTTTTGAAGCAAACATTTACATGGATTTTCTCTCTCCAGTGAAGCCACTTATCTTGGGGAGGAAGGAAGGAGTTATGCTTTGAGTACTGAGGTTGATACTTGTGCCTGTGGCTAGGACATGCTCTGTGACTGATGAGTCGTTCTGTGAATTGGGTAACTTCGCTCAGAGGAAGGAATAAAGAGCACAGGATTCAGAGAGCAATGGCCACTACCTCCACCTTGCCACTGGTTCCCTGACCCTATGAAAGGCACTTCACCTTTCTGTACTTCAAGGTCCTCCCTTGAAAGGCAAGAGTCTGTGTTCACAGATGTGAAGGAGGTTTGGCTCCTTCTGTCATCATGACTGAATGTTATTGTCAAGATCTTCCAACCTTTAAATGCCCATAAAGCCCCTTCCTTTGGGAAGCCTAGCTTCCTAGACACAAAACCAGTCATAGACATACCTTCCTTCTGACCTGGAAGACACACCTTTAAATTAACTTGATCATGTTTTATCAGCTCTACTATGTGATACATAGGAGTACGTGGGTCATTGCTTTTGACTGACTGCCAGCTCCCTGAGAGCAGGGGACTCTGATGTGGATCCAATTGTGCCTTATGCAATTAGATGCTTCTTGGAGTGTTGGGTAATGGGGCTATCTGGGATCTAGGGGTGTGGAGTAGAGTGGAGGGTGAGTAGTGGTCTATCAAGCCTGCATCTCTGAGAAAATGTTAAATGTCTTCTGGGACTGGAATGTCAAAAGAGCTAAGCCCCAGAGTCACTTTGTAGCGCGAAGCTTAGCTTTTTGAGGGTGGGACCGCTGCTGCTATCTAGACTGTGCATCAAGGCCACTGGGGGAAATAAATGACCTACCAAAGAAACCCAGGCCCCCATAGCTTTCCATTGGCACGTTCTGTTTAGTACTGGCACATACAACCAAGAACCACCTTAAAGAACTTGCTGAGCCTTTTATGCTATGAGATTGTACTGAGTCCAGCCTTTGAGAAACAGCTGCCAGTCTATGCCCAGGGATGCTCAAGGTTGACGTGGGCCTGGCCTGAAACCAGCATCTGCTTTCTTTCGGTAGTTCCGCTGCTCGCTGCCTCGGGAGCAGCACAGAGTCCCTGTGCCCTTCCTGGTGCCCTTCCTCCCACCCGGCACCTGCCACTTTCCATAGCCCTCTGCACACCTGACATACTCGTTCTGATTGGCTCAAGATGCAGGGACCAGGAGGTAACCATAGCCATCAGGTAGCTTGTGATGATTCAGATCATCAGAGACTCAAAGGACAGACAGGAAGGCCTGTTGCTCAGTGCTCAGAGTTTTATATAACAACGGTGCTTATTTTATGATTCCAGAAGGCTCAGCTGCCTCTTTTCTTTTGCATAGAGCTACCAGGCTGTTTTGTTCTCAGGTCATCAGGATTTCCTCCCTGTGCATGTATGTGCCTATCCCATTATTAAAACAGCTCCACGGTGATACCTTGAGACTTGTAGGTTATCATTGGCTAATGGGGTTGGTGATATTCAATAATCTCAGCAATTCATGCCTCACCTGAAGAGTGGGATGCTGGAAAGTCAGCCAAGTGCTATGAGGATAGCTGCCCACAGTTTTCACGTCCTTAAGAGGACTGCGGTCTGAGGAGAAGGGGTGGTGTTCCCTCCCCTGCTAGGATCCCTGAGTGACTACGTGAGCACTGAATGGGACTTGAACCTGCAGCAGAGTTCGGGTTCCTGATGTAGCATTCCGCAGTATGGGACTCGCTGATCTCAGAAAATGAAAAATAAATAAATAAATAAAAGTAAGAAAGAAAGAAAGAAAACGAAAAGATAGATTAGCAAATGCAGCAAAATCTTGATAATTGGTAAATCTCAGTAATGGTCATGTGGGTTTATTTTACCATTATTGTGTGATGCTTGAACATTTTCTTAATAAAAAGTCAAATCCAAAATATAACTGAGGGAATAATTATGAAATACATGTTAGGACAATTTAAAAAAAAGAAGCAAGAAATAAGTTTGGTTCTGTTTATTTCACGGGACCCGCTGCTTCTCCGGCTGACTCGGCTCCCTCCTGACAAACCGACCTCCACGTCTGCACATTTTCAGCCACGTGCCCGATGGCCGGATCCGGAACCTTCCTTCTTATTCTCTTTAGTGAAACATGTGGCTATTTTAAACAATATTCCTTGTGTTACACCAAGGCAAAAAACAAACAAACAAACAGAAAAACAACTTAACTACTGCTAGTATTTCAATTCAATGCTCCTTGGCAGCTCTCTGGTGAAGCGATTAGCCGGTTTTCCTTTTTATATTGAAGGATACTGCCTTGCGTCTCCTGTCCTTTTTCCTATCCATGTCCTTAACACCTGCCGGGAAACATACAACATGCTCACTTCGCTATCACAAATTTATTAGATATAGTCCTAACCCTTAAAAAGTTTGTGTTAAAAAAGAGGCAAAATGCATAAAATAATGTTTTAGCTTAAAAGGCCATTATGAGTGCTATGTTAGTCAAAGTATAGGCTAAGGTACTATAATAAGGCCACTTCAAATATTGTAGCTTAGACAAAGTAGAAATGGACCACTTTTTCAAGTAGGCAGACGGTAACAGGGTAGTGGTGTGACCTTGTCAGCCATAGCTTTTGTCTCTAGCTCCAAAGTGGCTGCTTCAGCACTTACCATCACACCTGTGACTCAAACAAGGAGGAGTAAGGAACGAGGGAGTCACATATTCATTCCTGCTAAAGACTTGACCTGAAAAGTGTGTGTGTGTGTGTGTGTGCATGTGTGTGTGTGTATGTACATATATATATATGTATATACAAACATGTCACCTCCATTCTCATCCCACCATCTGGAACAAAGCCACATGGCCTACCCAACTGCAAAGGTGGCTGGGAAATGCAGTCTGTGGTTGTTAAAACAGGGAGGGTTACTAGTGGAAGCTAGAATTATCTGCCACAGCCAAACTAGTGACAGACGAGCACTCGAAATCAACTGTTCTGACTCTGCATATGATGCTATTTAAGACATGAAACAGCAAGTTAAAAAATGATTTATCCCAATGAATGAACACAATTGCTGCCCCATGTGTCTTGAAGAGATTCTGCAGGCAAAAGTTTCAACCAATCTTGTGATGTAGCTGGTCTTTGCAATTCGTAAACAGAAGTGACTATGCCTATTTACTCACATTTTTTAAAATATGGGATCTTGCTATATGGTGGAGGCTGGTCTCAAATTCCTGGGCTCAAGTAATTTTCCCACTTCAGCCTTCCAAGTAGCTGGGATTACAGGTATGTACCACCGCACCCACCTTTTAGTCACTTTTTGCTTGGCCTTATGTTTCATGGGAGGCTAGGAAGTTTTCAGTTATCTATCTGGAAAATCCCACTTTTTTAAAACTTAGAACTTACAGAGAAAGCTGCAATGACCAGAGATCCCTATAGTCATAAACACAGTTGAAGAAATTTTGATTCAAAATACATTATACAAGGTCAAGACCAGAATATATGTTTCAACATGCCATCAATTTTCTAGTAATCATACACTATTTTTTAAAAAAAATCAATACTGCAGGGTCAGCTGTGGTATAACATGCAAGGAAGAGAATCTTTTGTGGAATTTATTTTCCATTAAATTTTTGTCCAGTGCCCTAAATTCCAAAAGAAGTTATCAGCTTCCTACAAGCTTTATTCATTCTGCTGGCTCCTCCCTTCCCCCTTTCCTCCAGTTACAGCTTTTGAATATAAAAAAGCTACATTCAAGGCTTAATGTATTCTTCCTGAAAAACCTTTAAGGCCATCTTCATAAGCACAACCATTTCTTATTTAATAAACAATCACTGTCTCATTAAATGTAAATTAGTTCTTTATCCTTAGCTGTATTTGTTGAATCTATTACTTACTGTGTTTACCAATTTTGTTTCCTTTGGCTCCAAAGCTTTCTGTAAACTACTCATAAATATGAAGTTGAAATGAAGGCACTTTCTCTATATTTGAGCACCTGCATTAGCAGCTTTGAACAGCCCTCCCTCTCCTTAAAGCCTGCCCTGTTCTCCCCGTGCCCCTGTGCTGACAATCCCGGTCACCTGGAAATAGCCTCACGGGAGTCCTGGCTACATGCAATGCCACCCGCCCTCTGTCCCTCAGGACAATGTCCGCCTTCCTGGTTCTGTGTTGCAGAAGTCAGAGAGAGGTGGCGGGTGGGATCCATGCAATCTTTGGAGAGAACAAGCGCCGCCTAGCTCTTGCCGAGAAGAAATGGATTCTTTCAGTTGCAGCAACATTTGGCACTTTGATTCTCTCGGTCCCAACATGTCCAAGTTTCCTGGCGTATAAGGGCACAGGATAAGGCCCATCTGCTCCGGCAGGCTCTCCCTGATTAGATAGGATGCTTGGCAAACAGAATCCCAGATAATGGATATTTGAATATTTTTGTAATTTCCATGCTTGTGCCTAACAGCTTAGCAGTTGGCCCTATGTTTAAAGAAAATGGGTAATAATCATGACTAATGTGGCAATTTCCATTCAAAAATTTCAAATGGTGCTTAATTAAATCTTCCAATAACATTTGGAAACAAAGGTTCCCCCTGTCTATGCTATCCATGAAGAAAACCGAGTGAAAGGATAGTGGATGGGCTCTTGAGGGACTCGCTGTGGCCAGACCCAGCCAGGCACAGACACTGTGGCCATTTGCTTAATCGCAGACTCTAGAGTATCCCTCACAGCCCAACCCTTTAAATAGAACTGACCTCCTTCAGGGCACAGGCGGGAGGTGGAAAGAGAACAATTTACCAGTATCCTACTCAAATTCACCATTCCTATCACACACACGACGACTACATTGTCCCATGCCTGCCCTCCCCTGGCCCAAGAAAGCCTAACTGCTCCAGCTTTCATTGTAACCTTTCTTCTCCACCCTGTGTCTCATTTTCCCAGCCTGTGAAATCGGGCAAATAGGATTTACCCTTTGCCCTCTAGGGACGTATGAAGATTGATAACATGTCAAGAAAAAGACTGGATTTATTAGAATTTCACAGTATCCTATTTAAACAGAGAAGAGGCCACCGAGGAAAGATATTTAGAAACCACTTTCTCTTACATTATTTTTTAAAGCATTTTTTCTTCCTTTTATCATTACTATTATTTTTTTTTCTTTTTAAACATTTTTTGGTCTGGTCTTCTCCAGTTTGCAGTCTTTTGTAAAGGTCCCGACTGATCCCCAGGAAGCGTGCCGCACGCGAAGCCGGGCAGAGAGGAGGAAGATGCAGTGAGTCAGGCCCGGGGAACGACAGCCTGTCACGCTGACTTATGATGGATGAGGGAAAAGTCTATTTCTCATCCGCAGTGGGGGAGGTGAAGTGTAAAGAAAGATGCACCAGGAGTCTCTGGGCGATTCATCTTGCAGCAGATAAACTCTGGAAGCTGCAGAGTTGTGAGGGGGAGAGAGAAAGAATTGAAGAATCAGATTCCTTATGTGAAGTATAATCTCACGAGGAAATGCCAAGACGTGTCAGCCGCACCCAAGATGGGGTGCGGGGGGCGACGCGCAATGGTGTTTGTCAGCTGCTAAGTCGCGCGTGGAGGGGACAGGCCCTGGGCTCCACTTCTGTCCCTGAACAGCCTTCCCCGCCGAATTCCCCAGGAGGCCAGCAGCCAGGGCCCGGGGCATCCCACGCTGGTGAAAAGGCCACGGGAGACCTCTGCGAAGGCCTCTTTCCCGTCACAAGTGCACCTTCACCCCCGCTTTCCTTTCCGTTTCTCAAATTTAAGCTCTGGAGAAGCCTAAGGCAGAGGATAAATAACCTCATGGAAAGTGGCACAGGAGCTCCTCCCTGGAACATCTGCTGGTCATGTCTTCCCTGACCATGCCCCGTTCATATCCAAATTTTAGCAGAGACCTACCTAGTCACAGACAGCCTGAACCTTGCAAAGGAAAATGGATAGTTAGGGGAGCCGTCCCCTGTCACGTCAAGTGTGCTTGGTGGACTGGCATTCTCTTCGCCCTGCACAGGCATCTGGCCCCTGCTGCCCGCCAACCTGCGCCCCACCCAACCCTGGCCCTGGCGCCCCAGAGGGAACAGGTGCCGCAAGCTTCCCTGACTCTGAGCTCGGGGCAGGCTCTGTCGTTCCAATCTCTTTCCCACTTCTCATTCCCAGAGTGACCTTGGGCAAATCACTTTCACCTCTTTGAGACTCAGTTTCCGCATCTGGAAAGCCGAGATAATAGCTACCTTCCTCCTGGGGGGACCTGCAAGGCTTAATTAATTAATGTTTGGCAAAGCTTCTGAGACCTTTGCTTGAAAGAATCCGTGCGAGTGCAAATTATTATTATTATTATAGCACTAAAGCTGTAACTCCAATTTTGCTTCTGAGGCTAATGATTATTTCTTTTCTGAAGAAAAAAATATTAATTTTAACTCCAAGTAATTTATCGGGTAGTGGGGAAAAAAATTACCATTTGTCAAGGACAGTACTGTCTAAATGGAAGTTCCAGCAGCCCCGCTCTGGGGAAGATTGCAAGAAAAACCTTCCTATTTTACCATCTTCCCTGGACATCTTTTCTGCTCTGTCCTCTGGCCTGTTGTCACTCTCCCCACAGGTGCCAGTGTTAGCCTGGACCAGCCGGGGCAAGATCTCAGCTGAATGTGCTTTCTATATCCCCCGTGCTGTGGAGGCCACGGACTGCCCTTCTGAAGCCACCCGCCCTCCAGCTCCGGACACTTCCTTTGGCTCAGCATAGAAACCAAATGCCAAGTATTTTTAAGAAACAAGACTTAATACAATGCCCCTGGATTGATTTCAAATAACTGGGCACCCTCTCTATTAAAAACATCAAACTAATTTACTGTGCTGAATGAACTGTGTCCCCCAAGACAATGGCCTATGTTTTCCACAGGGATAAAAATAGTGCAAGGCATTGGGAGGCACTTTCTCCCTCTCAGTTTTCTGTCCATGAAGTGTAAGGACTGGCCCGGCTCCCGCAAGCTGGGTCCGCAATGGCCCCGAAAGCAAACTGCCAGTACTTCTTCCCGGCTCCTTGAAACTGCGCAGGTGCTCCCGGGGCTGCTCTCCTGAGGCCAGATCGGACCCGCCCCTGGGCTTCGACCTAGCCCTGCAAACTTGGGACTACCGAGAAAGCAAAATCGGTCTTTGTTTCACTAGGAACACTCTAGCTGCATGTGAGCGTCCGCGGCAGCAGCAGACATTTCGGGCAAGCCTTTCTCTGCCGATGGTTTATGGGCCTTGTTTCCTGCATGTTCTTTTGGAATTAAATAGTCGGTGTCCACTCCGTTTTACTGAGGAAGAAACTGACTAACCGAGGTGGCTTTTTACTCTTTCTTTCTTGCTTTCTTTCTTTTCTTTCACGCAGCTAATCTCTGTGCCACCTTCCACGACTTTATTTATTTCTTTATTTTTAAACAGCAGACACTGATAGTTGTGAAGGCTGGAAGTCCAAGATGAGGGTGCCAGCAGGGCTGGCTTCTGGTGGGGGCCCTTTTCCCGGCTCGCAGATGGCCACCTTCTCATTTGTCCTCACGTGGCAGGGGCAGGGGGGAGAGCGAGCCCAAGAATGTGCACATGTGCAGAAGCGGCACATAATTAACGTGTACATTGTGGTGAGATTTGTACATGTGCATGATCTCTTGTTACCACCAATACAACCAATGTAATAAATAAAATGCATCCATCACCTACAAGAGTTTCCTTATCTCCCTTTATTTCATTTTTATATTTAATTTTCTTTTTTGTGTGGTAAGAACACTTAACATGAGGTCAGCCCTCTTAACAATCCACAACTTTAATACTCATTTTCCTCCTTGAGCCATTCTTCAGACATCCCTCCCTCTGAGAATACTCTTACAGCGCACACGCCCAGACACGCCAAGCACACGCACGTTTTTCCTCTGTAAGCCAAGCCCTGAGCTTCCTCTAGGCACCCCCATGCGTGCAGTGCCCAGGCTGCAGGGCCTTCCCTTTGCTGTATTCCTGGTACCCGTCACCTGTGCCCCCACAGGGCATGGCTCTAGTGACACGTGCCACCTCTGATCCGTTTCAAGTCTCGTGCACCCCTCCCTCGCACAATGGCAAGCGTGGTGACAATGAGAGCAATCCCGAGTGACTGTAGACACCACACGCTGCCTCCTTTAAACGAGGCAGCACATCCGCTTCCCTCAGCTGACTTCTCATGCCCTCCCCAGGCCGCTCCGCCTCAGTTTCCTCCACCATAGTTTCCTCAACACATTACGTCTTATTCATGCTTTTGTCCATACTCGCCCCTCTGCCTGGCATGCCATGAACTCCACTTTCTGTCCAGAAAAATCCAGCCGATGTTCTTGGCCCGGGCAGACTTCTCCTTTGTGACATTTCCTGCCTCCCTGGGCAGTAAGAGTGGGGCCTTTCTTTCCCTGTGCCAACTCAGCTGTTAGCATTCTCCATGCTGGGCTGAGCATCTTTGCTTTCATGGCTCCTTCCCTTCCATCCTTGAGAGTAGTCCTGCCCTTTGATTGGTGCTCAATAAATATTTAATGAGTGAATGAGGGAGCAAGTAAGCGCCTCTATGTTCCCTATTTTTAGAGCAAAACTAATCACATTTGATTCATTTTGCATATGTGCTAGAAAAATGTCTGAGAAATCTGTAAAGGGCCCTGAGTTCCTGTGGGGACCGTGCCGTATGGGTTCTGGTAAACCTGGGTCCGGTATATCCAGCTGAAGTCGTGTCATGCCACAGTGTCCCCAGCGTGGCCATGAGGATAGTTTAGTAACTACTCTGCCACTCGGTGTCCTCGGGGGAGGATCTCGAGCCTTGTGCTAACCCATCTACCTAATCAGGAAGTCCTACCACTGCCTACGTGAAGTCCTATCAGCCCCAGGCTGGGTTGTAGAGGAGTAATCTGTGTGTACACACCAAGACTGACGTGGTTAGGAATGAAAATGGGATGTCGGTAGAAGATGATGTTATTAGAAACCTGTTAAATGGGTTCCTGGTGTGTGCTCTGAACGTCTCTTCCTTCAAGAAAACTGCTCCACACCGTGTCTCATTTTGTGCAGTCAATACAATCTTGATAAGCCCTACCTATTACAGCGCTTATGGTGCTGGAAGAAATTAAACATTTAGGGGACTCCTCTAGCGCCGCACTGATTGAGCTCAAATGATGCTGCTAAATTGATGGATTCATTTGTCTGTTCTTGTGAGCTAGTCTTTCTTGCAGAATGTACAAATTCCTTAACGGCATGGAGATAACAAATCGGGAACTCCTTTATTCTACCTTTATGCTGCTTTCTCTGGGAGAGAGTCTCTGTGTGCCTGCCGATGGTGCATGTGTGTGCGTGTGTGTATGTGTGTGTGCTGGATGTGAGGGCCATACGGCAGGAGAGCCAAACGGCTGCTCAACTCATCATACACACAGTGTGAATCTCGAGCGTTCCAAGGCTGACCCTCTTTTCCTGGCCATTCTGTTAATTAAGCCAACTGTGCCAGCTCCTGAAATGCAAGGACGATATTGTCAGCAGGAGAAGGCACCTTGCACCCCTTAGCCAAATGTGGCACAACTTTAAACCGATTAATAAAACTCTTAAAAGGATAACATTGTTGGGCGAAGTGCTAAGGTTTCCTGCTCTCGATCAGGTTGTATTTTTATTAAGCTGTGAACCTTGTTCTAAAAAAGACAGAGGGAGAAGAGGGAGCTAGAAACAGACAGAGACTTCTATAGCCTGCAGACTCTTGTTTGCAGATTGTTTTCCGAAGATGCTCAGTAGAATATCAATTGCCTCTGATTAGAAGTCCTGCCAGGTACTACCTTGAAAAGAAGAGGTTTTAGAAGTGAGAACAGTTCCTTAGAGAAGCCACACATTTTAGACTTGGGAAAATGGCCCGGCTGGAATTTGACCTTGAAGGTGTGCAGAGCTAGGGGTTGGGGTGGGACTTGGGAGGGTGGGGCAAACTGGGAAGATGGGCAGGCCCAAAAGAAGCTCCTGTTCTATCTCAGCCAAGAAGCGGGTCACTTCCCCATTTCCTCAGCACTAGAGAGGTGGTATGCGGGGCTGAGGAAGAGACAGGCTGGGGTGGGGGCTGAGGAAAAACCTGGAGCCCAGCTAGAGATGCCTGGGAGAGTCCCAACCTGGACGCCTCCTACAAACCTCCTATTGGAAGAGCTGCTGTTCAGGGTCCATTCTATTAACTCTTTCATTTCATGAGTCATAAAATTCACCCCAAATATTAAAAGCCACCACTGTCTCCTTTTAAAAAAATGATCATAATTCTAAATGGAAATGTAAGCCTGCATTAGCTCGGTTTTCTAAATGCTGAAGTAGTTTGTGTTTCTGTCTCAAAGTATTTCACAAAAATGCTACTTGGATCCATCCCATTTGTCCATCAAGATGAGAAGATGGCACCAGTCATGGCCAGGCAGGTGGGGGAGATGGAACATCATCTGGGTTCCCAGGGACCCAAATTTTTCAGGGACCCAAATTCTTACAGATGTTTATAGCAATGGAGATGCTATCATAGCACATGGTGCATGCTCAATAACTGTTGAAAGAATGCATGAATAAATAATAATGATGTCATCATTACTATTACTACTATATCATGGCAAACACTTACTGAGCCCACATTGTGGGCTGAGAGTGCTGTTCTAACTGCTTTGCAAGTAGTAAGTCCTAGAACCATCTCAACAGCCATGGGAGGGAAATTCTATTTCAATGGTAAGGAAACTGAGTTCAGGTTGCCCAAATTATTGCTAAATTATTTTTAAATGAACAAGCTTCCCACCACAATCACAAAACGGTAAGGAAAGGAGGTGACCAAAGTGGCCAGCTTCTCTGGAGTACCCACCACATGCCAGGCTCAGTTCTAGACTGTATTTCAATACATCTTCACAGACCTCTTGCAAGATGGTGAATATTAGACCCATTCTACAGATGAGAAAACTAACTGGCCTGTTACTCTTCACTTAATATGGTATCTTCATTCTATGCATGGGGTAACTTAGGCTTGGAGAGGCTAATCCCCTTGCCCAAAGTCACACAGCTAATGCTGGAAAGAAGATGCTAAGCTACAAGACAAAAGAGAAATTCTCCTGGTCTCATGATACCCTGGTAACTGTCCATCCACAGACCTTTGTGCAACTCTAATTGGCCAGACATGATGAGTGGCCATCCTCCCCAAAGCAGGCTGAACCCCACTTCTCTTGAGAGACTGTCAACGGCACCACTGAGACAGCTGAGCACAGCAAAAGGAGGTTTCTCCCCACCCGACTTCCATTCACCTCTCTGACGGCTCCTCTTTTAGAGAACAGCACAATGCAAAGGCAGAATATGGAGGGGGTCTTAGTGTTGGTGGGACAATGACAAATGCATCAGCCCACATTACTCAGCTTGGCCCAGTTGTATCACAAAATAGCTCTCAGGTGCTGGCTCTCTTTCAGCAGCTTTGAGACGCAGTTCCTTACCATACCATTCATCTATTCGAAGTGCATCAATACTTGGCTTTTCGTATGTCTACAGAGCTTTGTATCCATCACTGCAATCAATTTTAGAATATTTTCATTACTTCAAAATGAACCCTGTACCCCTGAGCTGTCCCTCCTTAATCTTTCTGTCCCTCTAGCCCCAGGCAGCCATTAACCTGCTTTCTGGCTCCATGGAGGTACTTATTCTGGACATTTCACATACATGGACATTTCACATACTTATTCTGGACATTTCACATACACCAACCCTACCATGCACAGTCTTTTGCAACTGGCTTCTTCCACTTAGCATGTTTTCAAGGTTGGTGCATATTATCACATGTGTCAGTTCTTCATTCCTTTTTGTCAGGGGATTTGTCTTTTCCCCCAATGTCTTTTGCTGAAATTTCCTATTTTTACTTACAGATCCAAGTTTTTCTCTATCTTACCATTCTAGGTCCAAGAAGAACCTGGGCCTTCTTGGCTCAGGGCCTAGGCTCACCTTCCCAGCCTCAGAAATTTCTCCTTCGAACAGGCTGAGGTTCTACTCCAGCCTGTGGTCCCCACACAGAGCAGCTCCCAGGGCACCTGGGAGCTGGTGTTTTCCTTTGTGACTTCCTGCACTCTTCCTAGACATCGTTTAGTCTGTCTGCAGCACTCTTCCTTGTCCTCTCCCGCTTGCTCTCAAGACTTCTAAGCCTATGCTTCCCTAACTGCAAAGTGCACAGAACCACCAGAAGCATGTTGAAAAGGCAGATTCTTGGACCTCAGCCTCAGAGGCCTTCATCCAGCTCATGGGAAACGGGGTCTTTTGCAAGGTCTTAGGAAATTCTGAAGTGGGTGGTCCTGTGATCTCACTTTGAAAAGCTCCTTTGGTTATACCCTCACCCAGGTTCCAGGAGTACTCTCCCTTCCTTGGTTCTAGCTCTGGTCTGGAATTTGTTCACAGATTCTGAAAAATTCTAAAACTCAGAAACAATAGACGAACCTCGAAAGAGACGCCTTTAGAACAAACTAAAAGGAGTGACTTAGTAGGTCATGAATTTGTAGGGTTCTTTATCCACAGGAAATGGTGCTGGCTAAAATAATAACTTTCAAATAATAAACATTTATTCAATAAATAGGATCGTTTACTATGTGCCAGGCACTGCAGACCCAGAAATGAACAAGAGTCACACACCCCCTGCTCTCTCCCCAGTGGGCACAGAGTGACAGAGAAGATGGCCAGGAAAAAGGTGATTAAGGCAGCATAGCAGGGCAGAGCACTAGTTAAGAGCAATGGCTTTCAAACCAGATGTGCTAAGTCCCAGTTCTGCAGTGTGGCTTCAGGCAAGTCACTTAACTGCTCTGTGCCTCAAATCACTGATTTGAAATGGAGATGGCAGTAGTACCCCATGGGGTTGTTGTGAGAAGTAAAGTGCTTCAAACCATGCCTAGTACACATTAGGTGCTCAGTAAGTATTGACTATTAGGTAACTGATTAACCGCATTTTGGATAAATGCTAGGGTGGGGGGTGCGGTGAGTAGCTTGTCGGGAGTGTCTCACTTGGTCTGGAAGACTCCCTCTGATGCAGCGGCATTGCAGTGGCTCCAAGCACCATACCTGACAATTTACATATATTAACATAAATCCCCCAAATCCTGCAGAGTCGATATTATGCCTGTTTAAATTTACTCAGGAGAAAACTGAGCTTTCCAGAAAGTTTGAGCATCTTGCCCAAGGTCACAGAGCTGGAAGTGGAACCAGGTCCCACTCCAAATCCCATGTAAGCTCTTAGCACCACACTTCGGTGAAGAGGCGAGAAAAGCTCCGTCATTGGTTATTGAGGAAAGCCAAGAGATGTGGGGATCACGGTGCCCTCCTACCTCTGCCTCTTGGTACCACAGTCAGGGGAGAGTGCTAGGCTGGAGAAGCCCTGTGTTGCGAGGAGCAATTCTTCTGTCCTGTTCATGTTCTTTGCTAAAGAGCACGGTGCAGAAGACAAAAGGGAGCCCCATTCTCATCTCTGCCGCAGATCCCACGGCACACAGGGCTGCAGTCTGAATCCGGCACTATTTAATTAAAGCAACACAGGACTCGTCCTTTCAGAACTAGGTCACAAATGTACAAATGTGCCTCGGTGCAGAGAGATTCCTTTTTGGTAATATGGGCTTTGGGAGGAAGAGAGTACACATGGAAAAGAGTGAAATTTGTCTCCTGCAATACTAGCTTCCTGTCTCGGGCAGGGCACAGCAGGCTGGGTGAACAATTAAAAACATATATGTAACAAGTACCTGAGACCCTGCTTGGGCCCATTTCAAATACTTTTGACCCATACCAAGACATTTCATAAACTCACGTCAAAGTGCATAAAAGCCCACACATGGCACCAAACCAGGGCTATTTAGGCCTGCAGGTCAGTGTGACAGGAGACTTCTGGTCATGGCAGGGCTGCATCTCTCTCTCTCAGAAAGGACGCTGCTGGCCCAGGACATCCTTAGGAGGCCACAGTGGCGGACAGGTCAGAGGTGCCTGGCTTACTGTGGGTGTCCCAAGAATCCCCTCCCAGAGCCTGGGAGCCTTCGGACACACAGAACAGTTGAAGACATTTGCCCCCAAAGGAAGCTCGCATGTGTTGCTCTTCTCCAGAGTGACCAGACCCAAACCTGAGCGCTGCCAGCCCTGCCCAACCTTCCAGTCCAGTCTGGGCATTACCATCTCCCCCAGCCCGGCTTCCTTCCCTTTGTCTTCTTTTACTTGGCTGTGCATTTTGATCTGTGGTGTGACAAATTCCAACTGCCACTAATGTTCATGTAGAGCATGTTTCTCTTTCCCTTCGGACGCCTGTGCATTCAATGGGAGACTTCACAGAGCCTCTCCTAGAATAGAAATGCACAGACAAACAACGCGAGCGGCTCAGATAGCCCCGCCAAGCCCGGCTGCTTAAAAGCCCACGTCACCCTAGAAAGGCAGCTATTAAGGTGTGGCACAATTCTCACTTTGAGACAGAGGCTTTTTAACCTGCAGCAGAGCTCATTCTAGCAGAGATGAAAACTTCAGTGTCTCAAGATATCCAGCTCTTTTGCTGGTGAAGAAGAACAGCCAGGAGACACCGACTCTGGTGCACACTCAGCGAACTGGCGAGGGAGGCCCCGCAGCCAGGAGAGCCAGCGAAAGGGGCTGGGCGGGAGACTCAGGGCCCTGTGAGGATCTCAGCTGGAGCTGAGCAGGGGAACACTCAATTCTACACTCCCTCCTCGTGGCAGGGCTGGGGGACCCTAAACAAGAGCCGACAGCAGCCACGGCCGTGGTGACCTGCTGGGTGAGGGTGTGAGATCGGCTGGTAAATCCCCACCTGCTGCCTGGAGCCCACACCCTTCTCTGTCACTCCCAGGAATAAACTTGACCCAGGAGACTAGCTTTACAAGCAGGAAAACTAGGATCCAAATTCTGGCTCTGCTGATTTAACATTGTATCCTGGAGCAATTTGCTTGCTTGTTTGCAAAATTCCTGCCTTTCATGACTGCAGTGGAAAGGGCCAGATGAAATGTGTTATATAAAGTGACTCTCAGTAAAGAACCAATATAAGTGAGCCTGTGTGATATTTTCAAATGGCAAGAAAACAAAGGCAGGGACTGCCCACCAGCAGGTGAGGACTTAGTTCAACTGAAAGTAACTTCACTTTTGTCCATTTGTTGGGGAAAACAGAATTTCTACTCTCCGAAGTCGTACCTGATAGACTAATACCTCTCCCAGGCAAGTCCAGCTCCTCCAAGGCCCTGACTTCCCTCTTCTAAGATTGTCAGAGAGAAACTGGAAGAAAAATGGAGAAAGGTTATTTTAGTCTACAGAAGCACCTTCCATCCTACCAATATTTTCCTGCCCCCAAATATCTCCTGCATCAGGGAGATACTATCTGTTCACAGAAAGGCTGGGAACTTTCTCTTAAAGAATCAGAGCCTGCAGGCAGGCTACCCAACCATTTCTCGGGTCTCGGTAACAGGCGTGAGCCTGCCCTGTGTGGGTTGCGTCTAGAGTGCCAGGGTATTGTCCAGCCAGAAACATTTGACACCTCAGGGGTTTCTTCGTGTGGCCACCAGACACGGTCTGGTCATAGGAGCCACAACAGACTCATTCTCCTTAGGTGATAAGGGTCTGTAGACTCTTTTCTTGCTTCTTTAAAGCAAAGTTGCTTTATTTCCTTTGGTGGCTCCAGCACGTGGGTGTAGAGATGAGTTCAGATTCGTGGGTGTGGGAAGCTAGACAGATGCCCAGAGTGCCTGTCTGGGGAGGGATTATGCAAAAAGGCTACCAACTGCTTAGAGAGACAGGTCTGGCTTGGCCTTTTGAAATACAAATAATCTTTAAATGCCAACTTTATCCTTTATAGTTGTGGGTGAACTGCTCAGTAGTGGCTGCTATTTGGGAAATATTGCTCCAGTCCCCATTCTATTTAGTGGCCCACAGGCTAAAAGTCACCTGAGCATCTGCACACCACATTCTCAAAGCTTCCTCATGCACCTCACTCCCTTCAATGCTTTCTGCATCTAGGGAAAAAAGGGTTGTTCATTTTCGTTCTTCTACAGATGCATAAACTGAGTTTTGGATGGTGATAATGTGATCAGTCCCAGGTTATGCAGTGTGAGTGAGGTGCCTTCAGAGTCCCAGTATACCTGCTGGACCACACTGACACACCCAAGCAATGCAGACTAGAGCATGGATCTGCCATGTGTGCATGTGTGTGCATCTGTAGACACATGCATGTTTACATCTGGCTAGGAAGGCTGGGACCCCTGCCTGTGATCGCTAGACAATGCCAGTCCCAGAGTTCGCTGGGTGAGGGAGAAAGAGAAGATAAAATAAGAACATCGCAGTGGAAGGAAGAGGAGTGACCTACACTTAGGAAAGGAAGCAATATTATCCCCTCTAGGAAATCAATTGCCTCCTCCAGTTCTGGATGAGCAGTGTCGGGGTCACTTGGCACTTGTCTCACCTAGAGAGGCAGGGAGGGCTCTCTCTCCGCTCGCTACTGCTGCTCTGGAGGAGCCTATGCACCGGGGCTGAAGGAGCCTTGGGGGCTATTTGAATAGCATTAGACCTCCCTGATTACCCACCCTCTCCAAAGAGACCCCTCTTTGCCTGTGTGCTCTCTCAGGCTTAGGAGAGACTTTAGACAGCACCTGTTTTCATTCTGTGCTTAGTGCAAGAATATCCTACTCAGCAGGGACTCTCAAAATCATTTTCCAGAAAACCAGTCCCTACGGATGGTTCTTTAAATAAAAGGGGGAAGAAGGCTCCATAGCTTATCAGTTAAGGAAATGGTTGGATAGTTATTGTCCTCTGAAAGATTCACAGTGAACTTTAGCATATGAAGGCTCTGAGAAGTCCTGCAACAAGGAAACCAGTTTGACATTGTTAAATTATGGTAAGACTAAATAAGCTTTTAAACAGACACAGTTTAAACAGCTTCAATGACAGGAAGATCAGTATTACATTAAAACTTTCTTCCCAAAGTATTCTCACAGAATATGTCTTTGGGTATACATATATATTTTAGTTTCTGTTCTAGTTGAAGTGTTTCTGGAACACTAGAACTTTATACCATATTATTTATATCATAGTACATAATATGTAGTGATGTTCAATACTGCTCTTTCCAATAGAACACATAAGAAAAGGGAAATAAGATAAAGTAGCACAGTCTAACTGAAGGCTGTACTTAATGAAATAAAGTTGTGTCATTGTTAGGTCACCATAAATCTCAGAGTTGAGATGCTTGAATGGGAGTCTACTTGTACTCCTGGCCTGGTCTTCCTAATTTCACTCCATTTCCTCCTGTGGATTAGCTCTGTATCTTCAAGCAAATATTTTCATGGTGGGAAAGGGGATGGGAATAATATTACTAACAATGATGGCTTAACATTCCCCAAATCAGAAAGAATCCAAGAAGCAAGTAGATTTTTGTAAACCATCCCTTGGATCACATTTCCTGCTAACTAACTAATATCCTCTCCTTAGCACCTATAAACTGTTGCTTTCTCCAGGCTCACTGGGTTCTATGAATTCTAGCCAAATTATGTCAAGTGGCAAATATACCCTGAAAGGAGGAGAAGTGCAATGCACCGTCTATTACCAGGGTTAAAATTTCATTTCATTCCTTGTCTGATGCTATTCAGGACTGTTATCTTCCCTCATGCTCAATAGGCAATAGAAATATATATGTCAGCAGAAAGCCAGCCTCCGACACAATTTCTAGAAGATGGGCTGGAAGGAGAGTCATTGTGATTTGTGCTCCCTTCCTTCCACCCTACTCTTGCCAATTAAAGGGGAAAGGGACCCAGCCCCCAGACCATAAATAAGAGAAATCCCGCTGGTTCCAAGCCTGGCTGTATTCACACTGGCTACATATTCTACAGGCTTCATCTCTTTCAACTATTCTACAGCACAGTTGGAAAAAGACAAGAGGGAAGAGCAGGATGTGGATATTTGAGGGGTCTTCTTTCAAAAGAACCAGGATGAGCCTAGAGCTAAATGTGCTGCAGGTAAAGCTTGCATGACACCCTCTCCCCTCCCATCACGGCGCGCTGCCCCATGCTTCTCAGGGCTGCAGCTCAGACCTGCCTGCACCCATGGTCTACGCCGAGGCCCTGTTCTCCGCCCACAAGATCACTGAGGCTCACCTGTCTTTCTGCTCCTTTCTTTCAATGTTCTACTACCAACTAGACACCTTGGAGAGACTAGTTCACACCAAACCTTCAAGGGCTGGCAAAGACTACTTCCACTTAAATTTAAGAAAATGCCTAACTCTAAAGGAAAATATAATTTCTACTGGTAGATTCACTGAGGAGAGCCCATGGGAACAGATATGGCTTTCAAGACGCCTCAAAGAACGGCCAAACGGTATCTGCCTGTGTCAAGTTTGATAATAAGATGACCCTTGATATAAATAATAACATAACCATTATTATGCACAGGCTCTGACGTCAGCCTATCTGTATTTGAATCTCAGTTCTGCCAATTTCTTACCGTATGACCCTGGGGAAATTCTTACTCTTTTTCCACCAAAAGGGAGCATAATAATATAACCTAAGATATGATTATTGTGAGATTGAATGAATTCATCTTTGTAAACACTTAGCACAGTGCCTAGCCCATTGTAAACACTCAAAAATATTAGCTTTCAATACACTGATAATAAAATAAGGGCATGGGCCATCCAGGCACATTTCAAGGACTTTGTAGTCAATATAACTTGAGTTTGAATTTTGGCTCCTCTGATTACTGTCTGTGTGATTGCAAACAATTTATTTAACCTCTTTTTAGCATCAGTTTCCTCATGGGTAAACAGGAATAAGTGCACTTCCCTCATTAGGATCGGAGTGAAGATTGGAAAGATCATGTGCTTGGAAATACCTTGTAGCTAGGACACATCAATAAATATTTTGGAATGGGGCAAACATCCTCTGAGCAGATCACTTGGAAAAGATGACAAGAATTCTTTCGAGCACTTAGATTGTGCATTTCAATAATGGACTTAGTTGCTTTATCCCAAGGCTATGTATCAACTCTTACAGCACTTCCGCAAGGCACAGAGCAAATGTGGATAATGGGGTCTCGATTTTATTAACAAAATAAGTGCATGCCAAGTGCCAGTCAATGCAGCACAATCAGATACAGCTCCAGACAGACAGATTGCCTTCTTCCTTTAAAGCAGTAGTTTTCACATTATATTCTGTGTTGCACTTGTTGAAGAGGGATCTAAAATATAACATTATCATAACACATTACATAGCAGAGCCCTTTGGAGCTCTCCCTCAGACCCTGCAGTTCTCTCCGCAGTGCCTCGAAGGAAATCTTGGGCTCCACAGAATAGAGTCATGGAAGTTTCTTCAGACTCTTACAGTGTGCAGTACGGATTAATAGTGATTTCCTACTGTCTTAGATTTATTAAGATTAAGTCATGTCAGACAAACCTCATTTCCTACTTTGACAGTGTTCTCCAGGGAAATGTAGTCGGCATAGTGAATTGGTATTTCAGGAAAGCATTTTACAGCGCCTTTTGTAATAGCTTTGTAGGAAAGATAAAGAAATTTATGCTGAATACTAGTAAAATTAAGTATATTAGTAAGTAGATGAACAACTGTAGCCAACAGGTACAAAACAACCAATTGACCAACGTCGTCAGTGGGCTGCCTGGATGCATAGGACCCTGGTTGTGGCCTTTATCATTAAATATCTCCTGCAGTAACTTGGCTGAAGACATAGAGATGACACTTATCAAATTTGTGGATGACATGAAATTGGGAGGAGAAGCAAATTTATCAGGTGATCGAATCCAGAAAGATCTTGTCAGGCTGGCAGAATGGGCCAAATCTAAGATGATGAAATTTCACAGGGGAAAAAAAATGCAATATTTTATAATTAGGTCCCGAAAGCAAATTATTCAAATACAGATTTATGTCATATCTTATGTTAGATTCAGGCATAATCTAGCTAACTACAGGAGGTAGAGCCTCTTTCAGTCATTCGAATAGATCTGAGCATTAAATAATGGGATAGGGACAACAGGCCAGTGCATCAGGGACAATGCAGATTCTGCAGGGGATAGCTATAGGATCGGCAGGGGGTCAGAGTGGGCAGCCACTCCAGGCTGAGAACAGAGACAGGGAACCAAGCCCATAAAATAACTCTTTCACTCATTCTTTCTGAATATATTAATCATGAGGACATAGAGTGTGGTCTTTAGGGGCACAGGCTCTAGACTCAGACTATATGGGATTAAAAACTGGCTCTGTTACTTACCAGCTGTGTACCCCTAGGCAAGCTACTTAACATCTCTGTGTCTAATTTTCTGCATCTGTAAACTCTATTTGTACCTGCCCACCTCATATGGTTATGGTGAGGATCCAGTTCAATACTCCATATGAAGTGTGTACGTTTTGACTGCTCTCCACTGGGAAGACAGTGTGATTGAAGAGGAAGGATGAGGCACATTGCTTCTTGAGAGAGAAGGTTGATGAGGTCCGAGGTGAACACCCTGCGCTGGAGATGCCCAGGGCCTGAGAGCTTAGCGAGACAGTCACAGGAAGAAAGGCAGGGAGCTGAGAACCAGAACTGTGTAATGGGAGCGAACTGCGTTTGGGGACTAGAACAGCATTTAAACAACCAAAAGATATACAAGGTCCAAGTGAAACTAACAACTGACAGAGAGCCCGAGGTGCTGGGCTGCGGCACTTTAATCCCATGTTGGAGATCAGGATTGAATGTGGAGACAGAAGCAGGGTGGAAACTGTTGTGGGGTCACTCACGCGGACCCTGCTCTGAGGAGAATGGGGCACAGAGGCTGGAAACCAGGAAAAGCCTAACAGCTTGAAGAAGTACAGCCTGGTTATAGCAGAGTGGTAAAGGAAGAGAGAAAGAAAAAAAAAAAAAAACAACTGAATGGTTTTACTGATAGTAAGTTTCCTACAAGTTATTATATAAGAGTGAGGTTCCATCTTCCTTTTATGTTATACAAAACACTCCTTCAAGAGTGCTGCATTGCTAGCAGCCATTCGGGCAGCACCTACAGGGTTGTGCTTAGCATTGCATCACGTTCTGCAAAGGTCTGAAGTAGCCCGTGTTGGCCGGGATGATAAGCTGACAGAAGCCTATGCTACAAGAGCAAAGAAGGATAGAGCTGGCCGTGTCCCTCTGAGGGAACCAAGGCCATATCCACACACGGACATGAGACCTCTTCCAGAGTTTGCAGGGCTGTCTCGTCGGGGAGGAGTGTCCGATCCTGGCTCCCTGTGCTGCCAACGACCAGAGAGGGAAGCTCCAGGGAGAGAACTTTGACTCCACCTGGGGAAAGGGCATACTTTCCACGGGCTGGGCAAACAAGTCTAGAGGGTAGTCCAGTGTTGCTTGACGGGCCGAGCTAGATGGGGGTCTTTCCTCAAACATGATATTCCATATTTCCATGAAAACTACCATGCGGCAGTTGAGCAAGCCCCAGGATTTTGGCTGGAGCTCTAACGTATCAATGCCATCTTTGCAGCGGCCGCTCTGAGTGACATCTCTCTCTGCTGTCCTTGCAGAAGTCATTCCTGGGAGCAAGCTGTAGTTCTCTGCCGAGCCAGGAGGTGGAGCCGGCCTGTAATGTACCTGGAGCCCACGGGGAGGGCTGTGTGCGGAAGCGGAGCCGCGGCCATCCGCGTGGATTGGCAGCCACACAGGCATGTGTGGGCTCATCGGCCGCCATCTGTCTTCATTTTGCTAACCCCCTCTCTTGGATGCCACAAGCAGCTCACTTCCTATATTTATAAACATCCCCAATCAGTCATTTCTCTGCCCGCTGTCACATATTTGTGGCGTTAATGCTGGCTGCTTTATCACAGATTGGACTTCATTTCAGGCATAACTCTCATCTCCTGTGGCTCTGAGATCTTTATAGCCACATTACGGTATATGGCTGAGTTGTGATTACACATCAGCACTGTGAGGCCACAGACAGCAATTTGGCCCACTCCCACCCAAATGCCACTTCTGTGCTTGTGAGGGCAGCTAGAGAACATGCTATAGACAGAGAAAAAGGGGACCCGCAGGGGAGGGAGAGAGAACCAAGTGTCAGGCACGTGGTCACGCTGTCACCAGGATTCAGGGTGGGCCAGGGTTATTCCACAGGGCTGGGAACCCACAGGACTGTCTGCTGTTGGCAGCGGGGGCTGACAGATGGACAGAGTTGATGGGAGGGAAGGAGAGGTGAGAGGGAGAAGTCTGTAATTGAACCGACCTTCCTAGTTGCCCCCAGATCTCAAAGTGACAGCAGGAGGTACACGTCCTTGATCCGACGTCTGATGTCTGAAATCAGGAACGTAAGCGAACATTTCTTCTTACTCTCCACATCACGCTCGTCTCATTCATGAGATTGCTCTTCTCACAGAGATTTAAAAAAAGAATATTTTTTTTTTGTCCCACTGCATTTGGGTTTCTGCAGCTGCTGTGAATAGACCCTAGGAACCACAGTCACAGTGGAAGGAGCAGAAATTCTCTCTCGGAAGCTACAGTCGGTGTCCACCAAAAGGTCGGAAGTAAGGGCTATGCTCAGTCGGTAGCTAAACAAAAGAATCCGGAGGGTGGGGGCAGCAATTTTAGAGAACTATGGGGCTCTGGGTGATTGCTGGAAGGTGTCAGGTGTGGCGTACGCCATGCTCACATTCAGAGAAAATATTTTTTCATTCTGGAAAATAACTTTTTCAATCCTCTGGGCAGTGCTTTCTCCTTACTATTCCCAGGGCCACAGAAGGGCAGAGTCTGCTCCCTCCTGGCGTTTCTGAGGCTCCTCACAGACCCACACGGGCCTCCGCGGCGGGCACCTCCGGCAGGCTGCCCGCTCCCCCACGTCCTCCCACCTCCCTCGCCCCCTTTCTCTCCAGCGTGGACACTGCTCTTCCCTCCTTCCCCAGAGGGCAGGACTGTGTGGCAGCGGAGGAGAGCTGCTTCCGGGAGCAGGAGGAAGTCTCACCAGTGTCAAAAGACAAACTGACAACAAATTTAACTGAAAGATGTAATTAGATTTCATTTTTGATTCTAGAGTCTATAAAGCAGAACGAGTTTTCCAATGTGCTGAGCAGAGAAGGTTGGCTTTATAGGCAGAAAAGGGCTGTAGAAAGCAGAGGCAGAGAACAGAAAGTGGACTGGTCGTGGCAAAGTTACTCTCCTTACAGGGTTCAGACAGAAGGGACTTCCTTGTTACGCTGACTTGGGTTGACTGGAATCTCCTGCCTTTTTGCAAACTGGCCCATTTTAAAGTTTAGTGTAATGACATGGCAGTTAGCACAAGTGACCCCATTCTGGTTTGGTCTGTTCTGCTGGGGCCTAGGGCAGGGAGTTCATCCAACACGGTGGCCTCCCATGGACTCTGTTAACGTCGGATACCAGACATCGCACTTCTGCCGCCCAACACCTGCAGCCTTTCCCCAGTCCTCCCTCTGTTGGTGCGTGAGCCTTCTCTGAAATCCACAGCCCCAACTTGTCCCTCACTCTCCCCACCTCTTGTCAGAAGAAACAAATTAGTTTCCTTAATCATGCTAATTCCCCAGAGAGGATGCTCCACCCACAAAGAAAACAGGCTTTGACATGATTATGTAGAATCTTTCCGCCCTGACCTCAAAATCACCTTCTAGATGAGTCTCCCTCGGAACCTTAACTCTGCAAACTAAGAAGCCCACAAACGCAGTCCTCACCCCCTCGATTCCCACCCTGCACACCCCGGAAGAGCAAGCTGCACGCCAGGACGAATTCTGCTCCCCAGCTTCCAGAATGCAGAAAGGGACGCTGCTTTCAAAGTGACACCTTTTTGGAGTTTCCTATACTAGTGAAATCTGTTTTAAATGAACATCAAGAATAGCCTTGAAAAGGAAAATATGGGCTCGAATCTATGCCGACTGACACCAAGTGGCGGGTGGGAAACGTGGAAAAGGAAGAGTCTAGTTCTTCCTGCTTGTGAGCCCCCCCTCCGGAAAGCTGACTGTATGTCAATGACTCCCCTCATCTGTTTTTAGAGCATAGCAGTAGCTGCGCTTCTAAATTTAAGTAATACACGCTGAAGTGAATTTAGTAGTTAGGCTGTGCTGTGAAGTTAGACTGCCTGCATCTCAAATACAGCCTTTACCACTTGTTAGTTTTTATTTTTTTGTTTTGTTTTATATATATTTACACACACACATACATATATACACACACTATATATATATACACACACACATATATATATACATACAAACATGTATGTGTGTGTGTATGTATATACATTTTACTCTGGATAAGTCTCCATTTTCTCATCTGGGAAAAAGAATAGTACCACTCAGAGTTGCTGGGAGGAGGAACCAATGAATGCCTTCAAAGCATTTAGGACAGTTCACGGGACATTGTTATCATCCAGTACTTTATACAGCGACATTACTAATACTTGTCAATGTCACATTATCCATGTCCACTACTTTTCTGTTGGGCAAACATCCCACAATTCAAACAACAGTCCCTTCTGAGATTTAGTGGACTTTGGGGTGATGCCACGCATGGGAGCTGGGCACCCGTGAGCCCCACGGCTCAGCTCTTCGCCCCACTCTCCGTCTGTCCTTCCGAGGCACCACGACTCCCACTTCCCTTTAACTGTGGTTTAAGGAAATCTAGTGGGAGGGATGTCTGCAGGACAACAGCTCCAAACGCTGCTGGGCCGTTACAGACGCTCCTCTCTTCACGCGAGGGCGCCGGCTCCCTTGCCCTCCTTGCCTGTCTGCATGTGTCGCTAGCCTGTTTCCACGGCGTTTGGGAAGCTGTGATGGAAAGCTGCTCTCCGAGTCCCATAGAGAAGATCGGGTTCTGTGGTTTTCCAACTGGGCTCAGATCCCTAAGCTGAATATCACCCCCCTGACCCTCGGGAGTAGGGAAAATGGTCTCTCTGTGCCTTGAATTCAACTCATTTCAGAGAAATTGGAAGCCTTGTGAGAGCACCTCTGCCATCCAACCTGCCCTGGCACACTGTGCATACTTTTCACCGTCTGGTTCTTTAGCTCTTGTGGCAAATAGATATTAAAATATTAAATCTGTCTAAGATATCTTCTTCATAAAATATTAAGGGAAAATGTGTTTGTTAACAATGTTTTAACACAAAATAATAAGCAAACTGCAGTAATTGGGTATTTTTCTTCTGAAGGTCATATGCCTCTGCAAAAATTGCCCTGGCAAATGTGCGATTCAGAAGAATAATCGTGCCTTACTTTCAGACACTGTGCTGTTTTGTGTTCAAAGAGCATTTTTTAAACATTAATTAGTTACTCCACCAAATATCCTAGGAGGTGTGGATTATGTCTGCTACACACAGATGGTGACTCAAAGAGAGAGTGAGAATGAATCCGCCTCACCTTACGCCACAATTCTGAGGCAGGAATTGTTAGCTTAGTCTTTGCAAATGGACTGAGCAGCGATCAGTCACAAAGTGAGGCTGAGGGATCAAGGGTTATTTACTCTAAATTTCTTACAAGTGTCTTCTATTTTTGATTTGCATGAACCCCATAGAGGAAACCCTAAGAAGTGCTTTCATCTTCCCCCCTAAAAGATCAGATACTCCCTAAGAGTCTCCATCCGGAAGATGTTAGAGTGGCGATCTCCCCTACCTAACAACACGGGCCCACTTGTTTTTAAGGGCCCATTGTAGTCACAAGTGATTTTTCACACACGGTGAAGAGCAGAAGGAAGAGGGATGCCACGGCATCTTCCTGGGATTCTAACACACTAGGACTAGTAAAAGCAAAAGGCTCAGAGGTTAACTGGCTGCAAAACCACCTCGAGTCATGACTGTGTGTCCCTCGGTCCCTGCCCTGTGCTTTTCTTAAGGACTTACGGTGTGCCAACACATAAAACCATTGCAACCATTTCCAATAATTGCGGAATGAAAAGTGAGCTGATCAGCATCCGCTTTTATGGCCAGCTACTAACCCAGCCAGCGTTTTCTAATATACTTTGCCTTTATATCCCAGGATCGCAGAGCAATTTACGAAGATTAATTAGCAGCGCCTCAGAACTCTCATCCTTGGTGGAGGCAGGGGCGGAGGCCACAGGAGAGGAGTTAAATTAGCTTCCCTGGAGAGCTGGAAGTGAGAATTTTAAGTGAGGGCTCCTCTGGTTCAAGCCAGCGCTGTATCTGACAATAAAACCCTGTGTCCCATTAGTAGTCAACAGAGAAACAATCTGTCATCTGATATTCCAAAAGCATTCAATGAGGAGGAAGTAACGAGGCTGTGTGTTTATTTTTTATTTGAAAAATGATGTAAATACCCAAATTTGTTACTATCCCCAGGGTCCTGGCAGCATGCCCAAGATATCTGTAATTTTGCGAGATTACAGTTTGTGTCATGACATACTGAATCTCACTCTTTGCTCTTCCGTGCCTGGAGCTTGCAGTCACTGGTCCCTGAGAGGCCGTAAGTGCTCTGGGATAAACCTGACCGTTTGGTGCCTGGTGGTCTGGAGGTCGCCCCTCCCCAGGCCTTCCGCTCTCTGTGTGCCCTGCAGGGGCCTGGTGCTGCCAGGATCCGCTTGGCAAAGAACAGGCAATGGTGGCAGAGAAAGGACTCTGTCAGACCATTGAGGAAGCACAGCTGCTGGCAGGCCAAGGGGAGGGGCGGAGGAAAGCTGCAGTGACATTCTGCTATGTTCTTGCAACCAAGGCACAAATTAAGGCAAAATTAGAGACTTTCTTTGGGCGATTGCACGGATGGGAGGAGGAGGAAGATGGGAAAGCAGAGCTTTTAAGGACAGCAATTTGAGAACATCTGAGACAAATCTGTGGCTGATTCTTTTTTTGTGTGGATTAGTTAGTGATTTTCTTTTTGGATTCCGGAGGGGTTTCCCTCCCCCCCTTCCTTTCCCTTTTTGCACCATGCACATGTAAATGTGATTGAGAATTCTCTCCCCAGATCTGCTGCCTTGGCAGCCTTCCTGCCAGCTGGCCTGGCTGGGGGAACCCACGCTGGTGGCTGATTGCGATTGATAAGTTCTTCCAGTCTGTGTGGGAGGAAGTTTGCCGCCTGGCCTGCCGTAGACACTCCCCAGGCCCTCCTTTGGGGTTGAATGCCTCCAGGGAGGAGGGCAGAGGGAACCTCCCACACCAGCAGGCCTGACCGCCTCTCTGCCCACGGAGGGCACCCAAGGCACCGGCACCCGTTTGTGTGAACACACAGCACACACAGTGTCAGTGCAGACGTCTGTTACTCTCACCAGAGCCCCATCTGAGGCGACATCACTCGTGCCCAGAGTCTGAGTAGATCTTGAAAGGCCCTGGAACCCACATCTCCTTTCTCTACTTCCAACCAGGGCATTTCATAAAAACACCAAGAAATAAGAAGTGTAAAAATGTTGTCCACCCAAAATGGTTATAGTTTATGGCCAATCCTGTCTTTTGCTTCTGTTTCAACTCATTCTCAATCTCTCTCTCTCTTCTTCTTCTTTTTTTTTTTTTTTTTTTGTGGGCCAGGGTGTGTCTTTTTGTCCTTTCCTTTTGCCCATGGTGGCTGCCCCAGGCCATATTCATTTGCCAGTGTTTTTTCTTACGGTCTTTTCTGTCTTCTCCCTGGCTGGGCAAATTCTCACCAGTTTACCAGAACATAACCCAAGGCTTCTAGCTTCCACAAGTTCTTTCCGGTAACTAAATGGGATCATGTTTAGAAACTGCTGAGCACAGAAATTTGCCTATACTAACTGATCTGTAAAAAGTCAGGGAGATCACATACTCTCATAGGTAGTCTCTAGTGTATGTGTGCACGCCCATGTGTATGTGTTAGCTTAGTCATTTTAAACTGTATTTTAGTTTTTCCTTCTTTATCTCAGATTTGTAAGGCTACATGCATGCAAAGTCTGTGCAGAGGTGACCCTTTGTATCGGTGGCTGTGACAGACAGCCAGTAAGATCACCCCTAGACCCTCAACTTCTTGGTGTCACACCTCTGTGTAAGCCCCTTCCCTTGAGTGTGGCCTGTGCTGACGCACTCAATTCCAACAAACAGAGTATGGCAGAGGTGATGGAATAGCACTTCCATGACTGAGTTATAAAAAGACTGTGGCTTTCTCCTGTCTCTTGGATTGCCCACCCTGGGGGAGGCCAGCTGCCATGTTGTGAGGAAGCCCAGTGAGAGGCCCACTTGGCAAGGGACCAACACCTGCCAATGGCCATGTGCGTGAGCATGACGCACATCTCTTCCTTCCACATGAGCATTAGAGGAGGCCACAGCCCTGGCCCATAGCTTAACTGTAGCCTCAGCAGAGACCAGGAGCCAGAGGGACCCTGCTAAGCTGTGCCCAGATTCCAGACCTCCGAGACTGTAAAATAATAACACTTTGCTGTTTTAAGCAGCTCGATTTGTTACCCAGTGATAGATATTTAATACAGTGTGTTCTGAAGCCACTATAATACTACATGATCCTCTTAAGGTGCTTTAAAAAAAAGAGACTGTAGGTTCTCAAAAAGAAAATATACAACCAGCTTTATTTAGCACTGAGAAACTCCTTTTTTTAAGTGTTTATAACTCTTTGGAAAGAACAACGTATATCACTGATCTCATACTGGCTATATCTGAACCTAGAGCAAATTCAATTACTAAAAGAGGTGTCAGGCAGCACATTACATCAACTTAATTTTAGTGGACTTAAAAATAAGTAATGCTTAATTAGGAGGCTATAGAGCAAGAAGTACTCAGAAAAGAGAAGGACGCCAAATAGTGCTAACTATACCCAGGCTTTGCTCCACGTGCCTTGCATGGTACTATCTCATCTTATTCACCCATCCGTCCACTAGGGAAGGCTCCATTATTATCCCCTTTTACACGTGAGGCAGCCAAGGCATAGATAGTTGAATTGCATTTCTCAATTTTATAGAGCTAATAAATGTCTTGTTTCAAAGTCCATATTCTTGACCACAAATTATTCTCCTTGCCATCCCAAATTCAAATTATTAAATACAATCAACTCTTACAATTCATCAACATTGGTGAATTGAAAAATTGATGCATTGGAATGAGTTTGACACTATATTGTGTATTTTTAAATTCCATCCTATGTATATAAGCCTTATTTCACCAGTCATAACACATACCAATGCCAGTGGGATTGTATCTTAAATGCTCCCTTGCACCCAGTACCGGGCTCTGCTCTTTGGTGACTGTGAGTCAGAGACAATGGGAGAAAGTAAGTCAGGCAGAGGCCAGTCCAGAGAGAAATACAGTAGTTGACAGCATTAAAGAAGACGTGGCCAGAGATCAAAACAAACTCAGGCTGGTAGAATGAAAAGTGAGACAGAGAAAAACCAAATCACCATCTCTAGGAGGAGGCTGACAAGGAAGAGTGGCCCATAATTGAGGATCAAGTAAGGCAAGGACACAGAAAGGCAACTAATAATGAAACGTGTAATGCACGCTATGTGCCGGGCATTATTCTAAAATGATTTACATGTGTTGTCTCATTTTATATTTATGTCACCAAATGTGGTGGTTACTCAAATCATCCCCATTTCACAGATGAATAAACTGAGGCACATAGAGATTACTGTTAACCCCCAGCCACAATTAACAAATAGAAGGACTATGGTACAATGGGAGATCTGCTTTGTGCTCACTCACATGACTGTGAGCAGGTGTTGGTCCCTTGCCAAGTGGGCCTCTTCACAGGGCTCCTCACAACACGGCAGCTGGCCTCCCCTAGAGTGGGCAATTCAGGAGAGAGGGAGAGAGCTTGATCAAGATGAAAGTTGCAGCCTTTTCATAACTTAATCAGGGAAGTGACATCCCATCACATTCTAGATGGCCTGAATCCAAACCCATTGCACTACATTTTCTTGGCAGTACAGTTTGAGGCATGATACTAGTCAGTCAAGGTTGTGAAGCAAATTTGAATTGAGAAATGGCGATGTTTATGTTTTGGTATCTTTTATAAATCTCGGACCTGGGTGGTGTAGGGGCACAAAAACCAACTATAAGCCAGAGGGATTTGACATGTTAGCAACCTGAGGCCACCTAGAACTAGAGCAGACCACCAAAAGCAAAGGTCTGGAATGACTATTTCATCCTGGTAGAATTTTACCAAACATCAAATGGTTAGCACTTACTATGTATCTATTGAGGACAAAGGCATCTGGGCTAGGTGCTATGGGTATATAAAAATACATGCGACAAGGCCCCCATCCTGTTCAGGTTTTGAGCAAAAGCGCGAGAGAAAGAACTGGCATTGACGAGGTGTGGCTCATGCGATGTGAGAGTGGAGGGTTCCTATGGGAGAGCCGTGGGGTGTCCTGCCGCAGAGGTCCCGACATTCCAGCACCCTAGGGAGAGATGTTGGTCTTCACTCTGCAGGGGTGGCTGCTGGTGGCGCTGAAGGCTTGTGAGGAGACAGGTAATACTTTGGGCATAGTATTTAAAGAAGTTTAAGAAAGCAGAGTCATGTAGGACACCATGCCACGGTCAACCTAGAAAAGCATATAAATAGTCTCTAGTTATAGTAGAAAGGCACTGACCTAGAAGTCAGAAGAGCAGGTTTCTTATAAATATTCTGCCATTAATAATCCAAGTGAGTTTGAGCAGGGCGTTCCTCTTCTCTGGAACACACATTCTTCCCTATAAACTGCTGGGATCAGAGAAGATCGCCTTGAGGTGCCTACCGGCACTGGCATTCCGGGCTGTTCACACCACTGCTGCTATCAGTTTGTGTGGTCATCAAGGGCTGCCACATGCCCACTCCCCACCCAGCAACTGCAGTCCAGGGCGCCTCGCGCCAGCTACTGCAGAGGCACAACAAGCTCGTCCTCTTGTTCCTTGCACGTGATGACGGAACCGGAATGTTTTTCTCCTCTCCTGCTTATTTAATCCCAAAGTTGTCATTCTGTACTTGGCACATTGCAAGTACTAGGTTTGAATATGATGTGTCCATGGCACGCAGGTGTGATCCCATTCCTTCCTCATCACATTTCTTGAAATTTTTTCACACACGTGCACGCGCACACACACACATGCACACACACACACACTTGATGCTAGGCGAATGCACTGGCGTTACTGCCCTGGCCTTACTGCTGGGAACACAAATGCAAAGTTTTCAGTGGACGTATTATCCCTTACCTAGAGTTCTGGAGCTGGAGGAGTGAGGCTTGCTATCATGAAACACAGTGCAGAGTCTGATCCCCACCTAAGTAGTACACTTCAGAAAGTGGAGAAGAGTAATCCTCCCCAGCTAAAACCCACCAAATACACCAGAGATACTCTTCCACTGTCACGTGCCAGGATCCTAACAAACGCAGATACTCACTGAGGAGCTGCGGTGCTCTCACACCAATACTAGAAAGGTGACTCCAGTGTGACTGTGAGTCCCCCAGCCGTGCAGGCTGCTTTGCTCAGTGCCCAGCCCTAGACCGTGACACTGATGGTTGGGCTCACTCTCACAGAGGCGTAGGATGCAGAGCCTCTGGCTAGCCCCAGGGGACAGTCATCTGTGTCCTCTCTATGTTCAGAGCCAAGACGGTCCTACAGTGGTGAGGGCCCCAAAGACTTGTGTCAAAATTAAATTCCCATGTCTGAGGGGGAACAGGTGGAAGCAGAGTTGTCTGAAGCACCCTGAGTGGGGTCATCTGAGAGCTGAGAGCTCATTAGACTGAAAAACAGCACAGAGGTGATACCAGAGGCACAGGACCAAGGGTTGGACTGAAAGGCCAAGAGTAAGGCTGCAGGTGAGGAAAGCCTGGGAATTCAGGAACAGGGGCAGAAAAGGACACAAAGCAGATCCCAAAGATGGGGCTTGGAGAGGAGGCCATGGAATCTGGGCTCTGTCATCTGAGAGATGCTGAGCTGTGTGTCCTACACAGCATGAAGACATTTGGATGGCTTCTTAGTGTCCCCATATTCAGGCCACTGGCACAATTTGCAGGTTGTTAAAACAATGATGTTCCTTCTTTGAATGCTTACTTGGGGCCAGGCACCATGTAAAGGCTTTACAGCATTATCAAAATTGATTGGCACAACAATTACATTGACATGAGGGCTCTTTTCCCCGTTTTATAGATGAGGAAATAGGCTTAAGAGATTTGTCCAACACGTATCATATAAATGGCAGACCCAGCGTTTAACCAGGTCTGACCTCACATCCAAAGCTCTTCCAAAGGGTGGGGACATTAGTGGACGCCCAAGCATCGTCTGGGGTTGCTCAGTGGCCCTGCAGTCGGGGGGGAGGGGTGGGAAGCAGGGCTGTGCTCCTAGGAGAAGGGCTCAGGTAACAAGAGGTGACCCGAGGAGAAGCAGGCTGGAGGCACCCAATGAAATCCTTGGGCATAGTTTCAGTTCTTCCATTCTGGGAGAGTCAGCAGTGACAATTCAGCTAGAGCTTCAGCTTCTTAGGGAAATTTCTTGCTAGCTCAGCTGTTAAGTCTCAAACTCCTCACCTCCTCCCAGCCTCCAAGTGCAGGGCTCTGTCGCTGCTCCCATCTTCTCAACATCACTCACTCATCTCAGAACCAGAAAGCTCAGCTGAGCATTGAAAGATCCCTGGGGAGAAGGGTTCTCTCCTGGGGGGCCAGATCTGCAACAGATGACTTCCTGAGGAGACAAGCTGTGCTGTGCTCAGATGCCCAGCTGGGGAGAGACGAAGTCTCCCAAGGGCCTGCCTGGCCTCTCCGCTGCTGACAGTCCATGGAGCTAGCTGGGGGACATGCGCAGGGGACCATGCCCTGCCGCCCCACCAAGTTTAGTGCCCAGTCTGCTAAGTTCCGTCCCGTCTAACAGCACTGCACGAAGATGCATGGAATCCCTGCCCCACGGGACTGTCTGGAGGTGAGCTGAGCCGGGGAGTTCTCAGTTCAAGTGAGGCAAGGCTTCTGATTTGCTCTCTCCATAAGGGACACTGATAAAGAAAACCCCCACTCTGTGGTCTTCAGTGTGTGTCTGACCAAGTAAACAGGTGCCACCAGTCACATGGAGGACCCCTTAGAATGTGGGTGGCTCAGCGCTGCTCACGCATCGCAGCCACTGGGGTAAACGCCCAGAGCACCCATGTGCCTAGCAGCAGGGTACCAGCCCGGAGCGGGAGGGATGCCTCATTCACAGTGGAATACACTTGCCTGTGTGTGACCCAGATTCCCCCTGCTGCATGTTAAGCCTGTGTTCCCTTCTGTTTCATTGGAGAAGCAGCTCATGTGTTATGCTCTGGGTAAGAACCAGTCCTTTGCTGGAAGACAAGAGCCAGGCCCTGCCACAGCCGTTCCTGATACAAGTCAAAGATGCCTCTTCCGTTCCTCTGCATGTACCAGAAACATTTGTGCCTCAGGTTTGATAGTGATGCTCCTCATGACAGCCCTTGTCTTGGTCAAGTCAATGATGAGAAAAAAATTATTTTTCTTGAGTATCTACTACACATTCCCCCTGCTTTATCCAAAGGGCCAGAAGAAGAACTTTAACAGTGGAAGGCAGAATTCCTGGGGCTGTCCTAAGACATGTAGTAGAGCATCCTGAGTGTCGGCCTCAGACCTAGCCTGGGGCTTCCCACTGCTGTTACCAGCTGAGAAACCTTGGCGAGTCACTTAACCTCTCTGAGACTGAATTTCCTCATCCATAAAATGGCATTATAATAGCTACCTCCTTAAAAATAGTAGCTACATTGTTTTAACCAAAGATTCAGGTAGTCTAGCTCAGGGCCTGGAAATCACAGATGCTCCAAAAATGATTTGCTTAGTAAACAGGTCAATGTTTGAGTGGTTGTGGTGCAGACCATTGAAATAACGTATTTAAAATGTCTTATAAAGCTTGGCATGTGGTAAGTCTCTCATAAAAGCTGGTTTTTTTCACCTGCAGTGGTTTCGGGAGCCATGCACCCAGGGGTTGAATTTCCCCTCTCCTATTCACCCTCACAACATACATGCACACACACAAACACACGTACATACACACACATGCACACACACACACCCTCTTTTGTTCCAAGTCGACATTTCGGTGCTCTTGCCTCCTTCCCACCACCACTTGTTCCCTCACTCTCCCCAGCCTCCTGCCAGCCCTTGCTTTCCCCACCACACTTCCCTCTGTGCAGCCCCCAGGTCATCTGTCCCTGACCCCTGTCGCCCCACCATGCCAGGCCCCAAGCAGATGTGCAGCAGGCTGCCATTGTCTCTCATGGTGCCGTCCCTGTCAATCTCTGGCCATGTTGGCAGCTGGAATTGCAATCCTCCTTGTTTACAATGCATTGTAATTGCAGACACAGACTATGCTGTCACTTGTAATTTTATCTTGTCCTGTTCTCTGTGCACACTCCCTTGCCTAAGTGTCAAGCGTTTGCCCTTGCGAGAGGTTCTATTGGCAGGAAATGTGCTCCAACATTCCACAAAAAGAAAACTATTATTTATTTCTCGTTCTCCTCCTCTCCGCTCAAGAGATAAAATAGGGAAAGAGCCGCCCTGCCCCACCTGTGGCTCCCCTCATGCCTAGGCTGACCCCTCATGCTGCCTCCCACCCCTAGACTGCTAGTGCCTCAGTTTGCACTTTGCAAGTCTGGAGAGTCGAGGGGGGATCGCCTTTGCTGATAACTATTGCCTACCAGATGAGGAGGCATTCCTGGGCTGAGCTCTTAGCAGGTGCCTAGCATCTCCCAGAGACAGGCCACCAGCTGGGAGGTCCCCACACATCACCTCCGGGCCAGGGGCTGAGCCTCGTGCGATGCTCAAGGTAACTCTGTCTGTGGATCTGAGATAGGGCAAAGGGAAAGGACCCACCCACCCCATGCCACACACTGTTCCAAGCGGTTGACGTACATTGCCCTGTTCATCCCATTCTAAAATGGGATGAAAGATAACTTTGGAGAAAAATATTGTTATACCTGCTTCGTAGACAAGAAAACTGAGCCCAAGTTCCTAGTCGAAGGTCACGTAGCTGGTATGCACGCGGAGAAAGCCAAGATTTAAAACTCACTTCATCTGTTAGTGTTCCAAAACCCTTTTGTTTTGTTGTATTTTTTTTTTTTTTGCACATTCTGTGTCCTCAGAGGAGCATGTTTATCTGTGTTGCTCAGTCTCTGCACTTAGCATGTTGTCTCATGTGTATCTGTCTGACTGTCTGTCTGCTACCAGACTGCGAGAGCTTTGAGGGCAGAGCCTGTGTCTTATTTGGTGCCCAGCAGGGCACCCACTGCTATCGAATCCTCTACATTTGTTCATTAAGGTGAGCACTCTCAGAGGGTCAGTACTTCTTTCATTAGGTTGCTGTTAGGCAACTGCTAAGCACTGTGCACCAGGTTTATATATTCTTGTTTCTGATGAACATGAAAGATTCTTTGCCTCTAGGTGCGTAAGGTTGATTGTTCGAGACAAAGTTAGAAGGCAGGCAAATTCAGAGGCTATACCTCATGACAATTGGATTCAATAAAAAGAATCCACACTAATAGGTCCATTTTATTTGTTATTTATAATAATTGGCACTGGAAAGGGTTTTGAGATAATTTCTGCTATGTCCCATAGATTTCTGAAATCCATACACAGCTATCCTGCCCCGAGTACTGAGTGCCATATATGTTCAATGCATATGTAAAGAGTGTGTGTCTTGTTAGCGTCTCTTCCTCAAATCTTAATGTAATACTTGTATATTACATTTATAACAAAAATAAAGTTTACTAATTCAAGAAAGATTGGTAGCAATTCTCCCAAGGAAAATATTACAACATCTTGCAGGGAGGTGGAGGGCATGAAGTGAGGTCTGGCTTGGTGGCCTCCATTAAGACCTAGAGAAGTTGGCAGCAAAGACAGGAGAACGGGTCTTTGCCCTCTCTAAATGTCACACCATCGTTTCTCCCCTCATCCTCTCCCTGGCCTTCCATCCCCGCTTGGCCACTCAGTAGCTGTGGGTCTTTGAGCCACTTGCTCAACCTCTCTGTGCCTCTGGTTCCTTATTTGGAAAACTGGTCTGAAGATGCCTCTGCTTCATTAAATGTTGTTGGGCTTAAGTCGTAAAACATATGCAGAGGACTTAGCATGGAGTCTAATACACAGGGAGCCTTAATTAAAGGGGGCTCTCAACACTGTTGCTGTTCATGCCACTGTGAGGTGAGGCGGTGACTTGAAGGAGGTTGGGGGGCTGCAGCTCAGTCTCTGCAGGTGGCCGGTGCTCTGGGTAGGGCTCTCACAGCCACTGCCGCCACCCGGGCATGGTCCACCTGCTAATCGGCTGCTGGTATCTGGCCCCTTCCTCCACTTCGAGATGTGCCTCCATCAGCTTAGGGCAACAGAAAGCTTTGATGAGACCCAATTAGGAAAACAGATTCTGTATTCCAGAGGGCTGAGCAGTTCACACAGAGGGGAAAAAAGACCCTGAAATTAGGCTAAGTACTCTGCTCATGTATCCTCACAAGCTAAATAGTTAAGAAAGATGTGTCATTTAGCAGGACTGACCCTGGGGGTGTTTGCCTCTCATCAGCTGGGACGCTATTATTTTGCAAATGACATCTCCATTTTAAGTGACTGTGTTCCCTTCACTCTAAAACACACATAAATAAATGATATTTAAAGAGCTGCTGACTGCAGAGGAGGCCTGGCTGGGATGAAAGGAAGGAAACCTGTGTTTTCCATGACGGCCTCTTCACAAACCCTGGATGGGCTGCACACGGATGAACGTTCACAGGGACAGGGAAGGCACATTAAGCCTCTTTGCCTCTGTTTGAAACAACTAAGGACTTCGGACAATTGGAGGGACCCAAGAGTAACCTAGGAAGACCTCAGAAGCAAACGCAACACAGTTCAGAGCAGATTCGGGGGCAGAGCTGCAGGGTTTCCCTGTGCTGAGCAGCATGCAGTAGAGAGAGGCGAGGGGCACCAGTCAATAGGACAGGGGATATTGGCGCCCACGCCTGGGCTGATCCATGTGCCTCGTGGAGAAGCTGGCCCTGCATCCTCAGCAACATATCCTGACTGGGTGACGGGCCGCTGTTTTTGCAGGCCTGTTTCCTTAATTATGACTAATTCCTGCCTTGTGACGGGCCTTAGGCGCTTCCTTGAGCAGGAAGACTTTCTATTAAACTCAAAGGAGTTCTCAACTTGACTCATCATTTCCCTGGGTGGCAGGAAACCTTGAGCTGGATGCCTTCAGATATGCGCAATGTGATGTGATGTTTGTCTTCCTTTTGCAGTCAAATCCAAGATTATTATTTAAGTAAGAGTCCAGGGATCAACAAACATTTTTAATAAAGAGCCAGATAGTGAATATTTTAGGTTTTGAGAGCCATAAGGTCTCCATTGCAAATACTCAAGTCTGCCACGATGGCATCATAGGTAAACAAATGGCAGTGGCCACGTTCCAGGAAAGTGTCATTTACAAAAACAGGCAGCCAGCGGAATTTGGCCCAAGGCCACAGTCTGTGCACCCCTGATGTACTTCATCTGGGCTTTCTCCTCTACTGATCTCCTCACGCCCTCCCTCCCTCTGCCTCCTTTCTGCCATGCCTGCCAGGGAGGGGCATGATGTTCCTCTGGGGCCCCAATGGCAGAAGGAAGGGTGTCCAAGGACCCCATGGAGGCCCTTGCCCTTTCCCCAGGCCCTCGAAATTCTACCTGCATCCTTGTGGCACAGTCCTGTTTCCCATCAAACTGCCCTGGGGAGTAGAGCCTGGACTGACTTTCCCAGCAAACCTGAGGCTCAGTTTGGGCCCTCAGGAAATTTAGAGGCCCCTTTGATGCTCCTTGGGAGGTTCCAGCTGTCTATTGCACGTGCTCTCTCTTCCTTTCTCTCCCTCCCTGTTGTCTCTGTCTCTGTCTCTCTGTCTCTCCACCCCCACTGTCATGGCCTACCTCTCTGCGTTGTGGTGAAGCCTCTGCAGAGGCTGAACTCCGCGAATTCCAGCTGGGAGACAACATTTCATCCCCCTGTCACCCACACAGCACCTACCTTCTGGGCCTGAGCCCCTCGTTTATCCCAACTGGACACACGAGGCCTAAAGTGCACAAGTTATTTCTCCCGCCTCTGCTGGACTTGCCCCCACCCTTGTCCACACGCGACAGTGGGCCTTTGCACTGAGTGGCCCAGCCCTGAGCGTCATTCACACTCAGTGGTCTCCACAGCCATGATACCACCTTCCTGCAGTGCAGGGAGGGGCAGGTGAGGCAAGTAAAAATGGGGGAAACACTCCATCAAAATACCTGCTTCCTAGGCTAGTCTGTGGATCTAGGGTGTCAGGCTCCTGGCACAAAGCAGCCTCTCCATTCCTGTAGCCTTTGTGAGTTTCAAGGAAAGTCCATTCAGAAGAATTCAGAGGAGTCCATTTGTTCAGGCTGAAGAAAAAGTTCCAGAACCCATCAGAAAATCCCCCCAAAAGACCAGCCACAGACCCCAAAACATTGCCAGCCTGAGTGGCTACGGCCCCCTGTAGGAACCGCATGCCTCCACCTGTTTTGCTGTGGTCAAACTGGCCCTCTCCTCCAAGCCGCATGGATGAGGAGGGCGCAGGGTCCGCTGGGGGCTGACCCCAGACCCTGCGGCTCCAGGCTGGAAGGGGAGGACACAGGAGAGAAGAAACCAAGTGTATGGAAACAAACAGCTCACTGGTTTATTGGAGGCAGGAGAACTACCTTAGCAACTATTTTTTGCAAGGAAAATTCCTCAAGGGAATATTAAGAGTAGGTCAATTTTTCAGAGTTCTAGAAGCTTTTCCAGAACAGCTTTCCGTCCTAGTAGTGGCACCAGATGGTAACACTCTGGAAAATCTCCATGTTCCAGAGTAGACTGGTTTGAAAATGATCAATAAAACAGACTAACAACAACAACTCCCTTCCACTACCTATGCTGTTTTTCTCTCTACCCTGTGCTGGTTGTGCAGATTATATTCAGCAGGGTTAAGTTTGGCTTAACAAAACAAAGGTTTATTGCTCATACATGGTACAGGCACAATAGAGGTGTGGGCGCATGCATGCACACACACAGGCACTCAGTGCAGGGAGTGCTCCTCTCCATTAGTCACCAGGGGCCCTACGCCACCACCTTGACAGCTGTACCATCTGAACACTTGGCCTCCACCAACACACAGCAGCAGACAAGGGACCTGCTGCCCTCCTAATTTTAAATGCATCCATCGTGAGTGTCCCATGCCACTTCTAGGCCCAGTCCCTTGAGTAGAACTAGGCATGTGGCCCTGCATGACTTCAAAGGGACCAGAAATGGATATGGATATCCAATGAGCAGTAGGTGGCTTTGTGGCATAGCTCTTCAGCATCTTTTAGACCTTGTTGACAACCCCTTTAGAGAGGAGCGTTTTGTTGGCCCTATTATTTATCTGTCTATTCATTCATTCAAAATAATTACTGAAAACCTTTGTGCAAAATGTATTTTCAGTCATTGAGGTTATAATGGTGAGCGGAAAAGAACCTGTCCCCCTCTTGTATGGCTCATGACAAGGTATTGTGACAAATTCCATGCTAGGTAAGGTACAGGGCACCCTGGAAGCACAGAAAACATTAATGAGCTTGGAGTATGTCAGGAAACGCTTGCCAGGGAAGACAAGGCTACAGCTTATACAGGAAGAATGAGTTAAAGAAAATACCAGGGTTTCTCCCAATCAGATCCCAGATGTGTAGCAGAAAATGCAACCTGAGAATCCTGCCTCCCTGGTCAGAGTTACACCCCCCAAGTGGCTCCCTTCTGGACCAGGGACAGGTTAGAAGCAGAAAATATGGCCCAATTGCTATAAACAGAGACTGCCTTAGACTCACTGTCTTCCTTCTCCCAAACAGTACACACCCCCTCTGGGAGCCAGCACATCTCTGGCGGCCAAAGTTGAGCCACGTGGGGGAACCTGCTCCATCGGTGTCAGTTATAGACATGCAATTATTAATAACCCAGGATGTAGCTGTACATGTTTGGACCCTCCTCCAAGCAGCCTTCTCTGGGGGATCGGGGTGAGGGCTGTAGGGAGACACCTTGCTGTTTAATAAATAATAGAAGAGATTCATAAAGTGTCTGGGAAGCACATTCCTCATGCAGAAATGTTACGGAATAACACAGGATGAATAATAGAAAAGGTTATTGAAAAATTCATAATTTCCAAGTGCCAGTGAAGGGCAGGTCCTGTGCAGTCTATTTGCCTGTAGAAAAGTGATTAAAATATATATTATTGTCCTGTCTATAGGAAAATGTATTATTAAGTGGATACTAGCATGACATTTGAAAAATCCATTTCATTCCATTTAGCAGCAACGGGCTTTTGGCTGTTGCTTTGTGTAGCAGGTTTCACAAGCATTTTAATAAGCCATTTAAAAAACAAAAAGGGGTTTTAATTATGGCTCCCTGCCTCCCAGTCATACTATTGCTTTGCATTTACAGTTCTTCTGCCAAAGAAATTTTAAAACTCACAATAGAGAACATAAATATCCTGCCTGTGTTTAGCGTGTCCGATGCCAAGAAAGCAACCTGACCATTAACCAGTGTGTACTTACGGGTTGAAACAAGAGAGACTAGAAATGGATTTGCTGCTCCAGACACAACAAGAAGGAAAGCCTCGGTGTAAAAGGCCCACAGCTCCTGCCAAACCTAAAGTACGACTACTCTTTTAAATAGACACGGTATTTTTCCCCTGTGAAACCAGGAGTTACTTTTGAGGTATAATTATAAATGGTTCATATTTCTGAACAATGAATTGAGTCAGGATCAGGGATCATCTGATTTATCCATCTGCTTCTTGGCAGGATGTATCTCTTCAGCTTGAAAATCGTATGCCCAACAAAAGTCGGAGCTAGGATCTGAATAGATTCAGTTTTGGGGCTCGGGATAGGGTACGGCTCTTCTTTGTTCAGTATTAATTTTCTTCTGTAAGTCCAGTAAGGACCAGGGGACAGGCTGAGAGGGCTGGGCCACACGCTACCAACCTCAAGTTCTGATTCAGCTTGGGCATTTCTGTGGTCTGATGATCGTTCAGTGAGGGCACAGATAGACTGTGGCGGCCACGAAGTCCTCACAGCAGTTGGTGTAGGAATGTAGGCAGGAGCTGCATGGCGTTAGGACCAGCACCTTCAGGGTCCCATCCTCTCACCAACTAAACCATGCACATTTGGTGGAATCACCTAACCTCTCTGGAGCTCTCTGGGTTTTAAGGATGAACAAAATCTCTGTAGGTTTTAAGGATAAAAATTAGAGCAATTTGCATCATGCATAGTTTTTTAGATTTTTATTTAAAACCCTTTTTAATAACTGAATCATTTGTTATAATGAAATCTCACTTGGGAGTAGATGAAATTGTTTCTCTAGATGAAGAGAGATTAGAGGACCAAACTGCCTCCCACCTCATACCCCCTCCCCTCTCCTTTTTCAAGGCAACCCCAGGAATCCCGGAGCTCTGATTTCTTAGGGATTCCTGGAGCACTGTGTAAAAGCCATGAGTCTGGTGATACATAAGATCTCTTTTGGCTGTAATTTCTGAAATTGAATTGTGGCCTGTTTCTGACTAATTGAGATGAGAGGGTAGCTTTTCTGGCCTAATTTTTACTCTTCCTTATTTAGAGTCATTGTATATTTATCCATTTATTCAATAAACATTTGTTGAGAATTGCACATGCATTGCATCCAGAATACTGTATTAAGCACCACTTGAATACAGAAGATAAGCAAGACATGGTCTGTGCTCTCTCTGATAGAGCTGTAGGCATCTAAACAGCTTGCTTTACAGTTCGAATCACAGCAAATAAGAGATGTGTTGAAGGCGCAAGCACATTTTTTTTACTAGTAAACACTATGAATTCAGTTTAAAAAGAAACTAACTCTGTATTCTACTTTATTAGGCTGCTTCATTAAGTAAAATTGCCTCTCTCATCCTCTGGGTCCCCAATTGCTACCCAGCCAGGCTGCACCAGGATGAACATCCCAGGGGTTGAAATACTGAAATTCTTCATTCACGTTGTTGAATAGACCCTACCTGAGTTCCCCATGTGCTGCTCTATTGCCTTGAACTCCCCACATCTTCAATGTTTCCTTGATTCACCCTACTCCTCCAAGCAGTGGGGGCAGGGAGGTTTCCATCACTATGCAGTGTCATGGCCAGAGCCTGGTCTGAATGGTCAGTACCAGCACCTTACTAATTATCACACATGTTGGAAATACCCTGTTCAAAAACCCAGTCTCTGTCACTGCTCCCTTTAGAATCTAAATGCTCAGAAGACTGGTTCTACTTAATATTCATTCCCCATAGAGTTCCTAGAGTTTTCCTGGCTTGATGATCAGACAGTGAAACTAACATCCCTCTTTGACATTTTAAAATTGATTCGGATTCTCCACATTCTCCCTAGGTGAATCTCATTAAATAGCATCTTTATGTTAATGACTCTCAAATTTATATCTTCAGCCCAAACATCTGTGCGTTCTAGACTCACACATCCATCTGTCTACTTAATATCTCCGTGTGGGCACCTTTCAGAAAGCTCAAACTTCACATTTGAGCTCCCTTTTTATGTGGTGCTGTATACCTGTTCCCACCCAATTGTCCCCCTGTCAATACATGGTACCACCATCCGCTCAAGTACTCATGCCAAATACCCATGACTCATCCCCAAATCCTTCCTTTCATTTATCACTCATGTATAATCATCAGCAAGTCCCATCAATTCTACCTGCAAAATACATGCTGTAATCAAACTCTGCTCTCCAGCTCCACTGCTGCCATCTTAGATCACGGCACAAACATCTCTCTACCCAGCAACTGCCTGGTCTCTCAACATCGCTCTTGCTCCCACCCAGTTAATACTCCACACAGCAGCAACTGTGATGATATTACTCCTTTGCTTAAACCTTTTGACGCAATGAGATCCAAACTTCATTCCCTAGACTGCATAGCCATGCAAAATACATCCCATGCTTGTCTCTGCCCACTAACCCTGTGCCGTCTATCCTTCCCCTTTGTGCTAGACCACACTGGTTTCTCTCAATCCCGCCAACAAACCAAGCTCTTACCCACCGCAGAGTCTTGGCCTCACTCCCTGTCTATTTAAAAGAGTGCTTCTCAAACTATAATGTGCATATGTATAACTTAGGGAACTTACTAATATGAATAATATGATTCCATAGATCTAGGATAGAACCCAAAATTTGCATTCCCAACAAACTCCCGAGTGATGCTGTTGCCATTTGTCCATGGATTATATAATAGATTGAGGAGGGGGTTTGGACTACTCCTATCCCAGCTTATTTCTTGACTACTTCCTCCTCAGTTTTTTTTTTTTTTTTAAACGGCCTTATTGGGATATAATTCACGTAATTTACATTTCACCAATTTAAACTGTGCAATTCAGTGGTGCTTAGTATATTGACAGAGTTGTGCAGCCATGACCGCAGTCAATTCTAAAACGTTTTCAGGACCCCATAAAGAGACCCTGTACCAATTAACAATCACTCTTGACATCCTCGCTCACCCTCAGCCCTAGAAACTGCTAATCTACCTCTGTCTATAGACTTGTCTATTCTGGACATTGGATAGAAATGAAATCATACAATATGTAGTCTTCTGTGACTGAGTTCTTTCACTTAGCACAGGTTTTTCAAAGTTCATCTATGTGGTAACATGCATTTATCATACTCCATTATGTCGACATGACACATTTTGTTTATCCACTCATCAGCTGATGGACATGTGGATTGTTTTTTTCTTTCTTTCTTTTTTTTTTACCTATGATAAGTAATGCTGCTGTGGATATGCATATGCAAGTTTTAGTGCAGACATGTTTTCATTTTTCTTTGGTATATACTTAGGAGTGGGTCAGCTGAGTCATATGGTAATTCTGTGTTTAAAATTTTTAGGAACTGCCAAATTATTTTCCACAGTGGCCACACCATTTTATAGTCCCATCAGCAAAATATTAGGGTTCCAGTTTCCTGCATTCTCCTCAACACATGTTGTTATCTATCTTTCTTACCTTCCTGGAGGGTGTGTCAGTGATATCTCATTGTGATTTCAGTTTGCATTTCTCTACTGGATAATCATGTTGAGCATATTTCCACTTGGTTATTGGCCACTTGCATACTTCTTTGGAGAAATGTCTATTCAGATCCTGTGCCAATTTTTTGAATTGGGTATTTGTCTTTTTATCACTGAGTTATGAGGGTTTTTTTTTTTAATATGTTCTGGATACCAGTCCTTTATTAGATATATGATTTGCAAATCTTTTCTTCCACTGTGTGGGTTCTCTTTTCACTTTTTTGATAGTGTCCTCCAAGTCACAAAAGTTTTTAATTTTGATGAATTTCAATTTATATGATTTTCTTTTATCACTAATGCTTTTACTGTCAAATATAAGAAATTATTTTGTGGTCCAAGGTTGCAAAGATGTACCCCTATATTTTCTCTTAAGAGTTTTATCATTTTAGCTATTATGTCAAGGTCCATGATCAATTTTCAGTTAATTCTTTTTTTTGTGATGTGAGGTAAGAATCTAACTTCATTCTCTTGCATGTGGATATCCAGTGTCCTAATACCATTTGTTGAAAAAAAATCATTTTTTCTCCCATTGAATTTTCTTAGCCCACTTGTCAAAAATCAATTGACTGTATATGTGAAGGTTTTATTTCTAGACTGTATTGTATTCCATTGTTCTAGATGTTTGCCCTTCTATCCATACCACAGTGTTTTGATTACTATAGCCTACCAGTATATTTTGAAGTCAGGAAATGTGAGGCCTCTAATTTTGTTCTTCTATTTAAAGATTACTGTGGTTATTTGGGCTTTTTTGCAATTATATATTAATTTTAGGATCAGGTTGTCAATTTCTGCAAAAAAAAAAAAGGCAGTTGAGATGTTGAGAGGGATTATGTTGAATCTATCAATAAACTTAGAAGTTTAACATCTTAACAATATTGTTTTTCAACCCATGAACATGCAATGACTTTTCATTTACTTAGGCCTTTTAAAATCTCTTTCAGCAATGTTTTATAGCTTTCAGAGTGCAAGTTTTGCTGTTCTTTTTTTCAAATTATTGCTGAGTATTTTAATTTTTTCTGATATTGTTGTAAATGTAATTGTTTTCTTAATTTTGCTTTTGGATAGTTCATTGCTAGTGTATAGAAGTATGATTTATCCCTGCACCTTTGCTGAATTCATCTCTTATTTCTAATAATTTTTTAGTTGTTTCCTTAGAATTTTCTCTCTATAAGATCATGTCAGCTGCAAATAGTAATAGCTTTAATTCTGCCTTTCCAATTTGATGCATTTTATTTATTTTTCTTGCCTAATTGCCTGACAAGAACTTCCAGTGCAATGTTGAATGCAAATGTCAAGAGTGGACAACCTTTCTTGCTCCGAATCTTAGGGAGGAAGCTCTCAGTTTCTTACCGGTAAGGACGATATTAGCTATGGGTATTTTGTAGATGTCCTTTGTCTGGGTGAGGATGTTTCCTTCTATTCCTAGTTTGTTGAGTGCTTTTATGATTTAAAGACATCCTCTTCAATTTTAAGTCAGCTTAAATGGTCCCTCCTTATAAAGCCCTAATCCTGGCTGCCTTAGAGCCCCTGTTGGACTGTCTCACCTAACATTATTAATCATTGTTTCTTTCCTGTACTTTCTTTTTTATGTTACTTACAAACATTGTTGATATTCTTTCACTATTCTTTTGTTTGTCTGTTTCCCTACCTTACCACATCAGCGAAACTCTCCAAGAAGCAGGGACCACGTTTGTCCTGGCCACTGCCGTATGGTCTGCATCCACCACAGGTCCTGACAGAAAACAACTGATCAATCAGTGAATATTTGTTGAACAATTGAATAAACAAACGTATCATTGATGGCCTGTATAGACAGATGCTGAGTGATCTCTCACAAAATAGAAGCAGAAGAGACTGATGGCCGGTGATTGGACTTTAGTGATGACAGTAATGGATTTGGAAAATAGTAGAAAAAAATTACAGTTGAAGCTTTCAGTGGCCAAGACAAACACACACACACACACACACACACACACGGGGACTGATGGCAGAACGTGTTCTGTCAAGGTGGGGCACATTAATATACCACCTGAAACCAGGATATGTTGTGCTTCATAGTCTGGGTTATTGACAAATATATTTTGTTTCTTGATGCAGTAACAAAGCGAAATGATAGCTATTAAGCTCTCCCCAGTGGTCTAGAATCCCAGGCACCGGGCCAACGTGCTTTGGGGAATTTTCCTACCCTAGCACAAAGGAGAGGCCGTAGTACAAGAAACCACATGGTAGCTGGCTAAATAGACCTCTAAATGCACCTTTATCATCAGTTTCATCGCATTTCTGTTACCACCCTGGAGTTAAATCTGTCCATTTCTCAGCCTCCTCCTCCTGAGCCCCCATCATGATCATCTAAATTAAAATCTGTTATCGGTTTCTGGGTAATCCTCTTTGATGCCCTGAGTGCCACAGAATCTGTCTTGCTCAAATCTAGCATGGAAGTGCTGACAGCTTTTGAGCGGCTGCAATGGCTTATTATACCTCACACGAACGTCTGCCTCACGTGCAACCTGCCGCGAGCTGGCAAAAAAGACACACTCGTGGCTGGAGGTTTTATGAAATTGCAGCGAAATTGCCTTTGAGGATGGCTCGGGGCTGAAGCTGAGGCCTGCTTGTCACTCTCTACTCCCTTCCCAGAGAGCAGAGGAGTGAAGTGGCGTGCTTCTCAGCGGCACTGTGGATAGCGTCCTCCCGGTCCTTTGTTTTGTTTGTTTGCAGCTTATTTGTTTGTTTCTCACAGCAGACTTTGCTCCAGTAGGTTACCCTGGTCACATCAGAGGCTGAATTATAAATGTGGAATTTTGGATGAGCAAGTGTAACTTCTCCTGGGCCAATTAATCCCAGCCACGACATGACTCATTATTGCAACTTTGTCATTTTTCCATTTCTTCCTTCCCTTGATAATGACCTTTCTCTCTCGTGGGGCAGGGAAGTGTGTACAAAAGCGCAGAGGTTTAGGGCTAGCAGATGTGGTATAGATTCTGCCTGTGACAATTGCTAGCTGAAAAACACTAAGCAAGATATCTGAGCCTCCTAAACTCAGTCTCTTTGTCCTTAAAGACCCAAGTATGCATGTAGCACTTATTAAAAGAGAATATAATTGAATTGACTGTTGTACTTAGTTATTTATTGTCACTCTCCCTGATGGACTGTAAACTAGACAGTAGACTCCATGAAGGCAGAGGATGATTCTATTTTGTTTCCTATATTGCCAAACCTAGTATCCATCATTCGCTCCATAAACGTTTTAGAATGAGTGCATGAGATGACTTGATAGCAAAGTTCTCAGTGCTCAGGGTGACACAGAATAGGTCTTTGTAAAATAATCATTACCTTCACTAATTTGGATGTTTCTCAGATTAGAAAACCTCAATCAAGGTGAAAATCACTTTCTTTTGGAGCCTTGTCTATGTGAGAGTGTCATACCATTTTTCATAAATGAAGGGCCCTGACAGCCTGAGGCTTCCTGACCTGCGAGACTGTGCCTTGGTCAGACGCCCACCAGGCTGCTCCCTTTTCCCTGGGCCTTGCTCTTTGGAACATCCCCAGGAAGTTTGTGCACACCACTCCCCTCCCCTTTCTAGCCTACCAACTATTCCTCACTCTCTCTCTCTCTCTTTCTCTCTCTCTCCCTTCCTCTCTTCTTCTCTCCCTCATTCCTTTCTCTCTTTAAATATGCCTTGCTCGTGAAGCCTTCTCTGATACTTCCTGGCCCAGCTGGTTCATTGTTAGATGAAGAAACATCTGCAGAGACATCGAGATTCGATAGCGAACCGCAATGAGTGGATGGTGAAGTCATAATGAGATAAACTTTTAATCATGAACCTATTGGCTGTCCTGTATTTGTACTACTGGTAGTAGCTGCAAATACTATTAATAGTTAGAATAATAATTTAGAACTTTTGTTTAAAAACTAGGAGGACCTCTTTTATCAAACAAATCTTTGCATATGCCCAATAGTTAAAACTAAGAAAAGGGGAGGTGCTGTGTCAGAGTACGGATGGGAAAAAGATGCCCTCAGCTCCCTCTGAACCTTGGGAGGATGATCTGTGCACGTGCCTGGTCCCACAGGGCTCTCTCCTTCTGTGCTGTGCATTGGGTGAAGTGTGACTGCCACGGCTCCATTCTTTGGGCCACACTGGCAATACCTTCCTGACTTTGGTTTTTCTAAACCACACTAAGAGCTTAGGCATGAATTGCTTGGCCTGATGTGCTATTTTATTATTGTTGTGCCTGGCTTAATAATAAATCTTAGAAGTATGGTCAAAGCCCTATTATTAAAGTCGTTTAAACCAAGACAAGACCAAGTCTGAAAGTATGCACTGCAGGGAAGCACCTCACCCTCATGAGCAATGAAACTGAAACCTAAACCTCCTCCAACTCTTATTGCAATTTCCCCCAAGTCTGCTTTCACACTGTGTAGTTTCCTGACTGTGACTCAGTTTGGGTTTCCATCGACAGGCTTTGATGTAATCCAGAGAAGATCGAAGACTTCTTGATGGGGCCCAGGCCCTGGAAAAGCAGACTGTGGTTTGCATTGGAGCTGGATTTATCTCTTGGTGTTTTTGTATGAATAACAATGCCAAGGCCTGGGTCTGACACTTAATAGATCCTTATTTGCTGGATGTGTAAATAACTACTCCCCCGCATTCACTCTTTTTTATGAGCCAAACATGCTTCTGTCTCCAACTCTTCTACCTAGTCCTAGTTCACTTAATATAAATGCTAATTAGGACGTGGATTTAAGGTCATCATTCTGTCTCAGGGAGAAGACACCAAAGACAGACTTTCCCCTTCCAGAGGATGGCAGATCTCAGGGTGCCTGTCTTTCTCTTGCTTCCCTCCCTTCATTTATTGAAGGAGGTGGGAGTCCCTGCCTTTGACGACAGGAGAAATATATTTCTTACTTTTTCAGTCATTTGCAGTTCTGGCATTATCACCCTAGCAGTATCTCAAGGAAAACAAAAATGTACAAGCACAAATTATTCCACCTTCCCGCAGTGGGTAACCCTAAATAGAACACTCTCCAATGGCACCAAAACAATTGTTAAATTGTCAAACAATGGACAGGGTGAACTGAGAGAGAAAATAAACCCGGTGCGAGCAAACACACAAAACTGGGGACTCAGCAGAGTAAACGGAGTGTCTCTCTGTTGGGCAGGGTGCCGCATGCCCCCACGGACCCAGAATCAAATGCTTGAGTTCGAACCATGACAGGAAACGCAGCTCTTTCCACCCAAGGCAGCTGTTGAGCCAGCAGAGGAAGAAAGGAATCCATTAAAAATTTTGTTCCTGGGCTTTTACTGGGGGTTTTGACCCACAGAACACATCAGTAAATAAGTACTGAATTCTTCTCGCATGTGGAACAGTGAGCCCAACGCAGCCGGAGGGAAGGACCCGCAGTCTTATGCACAAGAAGACTGCTGTGTGAGGAGCTCTGCACCTGGAGCAGGGAGCACTGGTGTCAGCCCAAGGTTTCACACTGTGGGGAGGAGCAGAGCAGACAACAGCCTGAACTGGAGTTTAAGAGAGGAAGCTCCTCTGTTCAGGAGGACCCAGAGCCCTGGAGGAAGTGTCACCTGAGGATGAGGAGCACGGGTGGGCAGCACTGGACTGGGAGGGCCAAGACCACACCAGGAAGGCAGAACGGCATGCGTAGGAGATGAGGGCGCCCCTGTTGGGCAAGGGTGAAAAGTTAAGTGGAAATATACTTTGGAATGAAGGTTGAGGGTCCTAAATGCCAGGCCAAGGAGTTTAGGCTTTGTCCTGACATCAGTGGAGAAATGCTGAAAGGTTTTTTGAGCAGAAGAATGGAATGATGAAAGCGGCATTTAAGAAATATTGATCTGGTGAACGTGTGCGGAATCGATTGGATTGGAGGCATTAAAGGCGGCCAGGGGACGGGATACAGGTGTAAATAATGTGATGGGGGAAGATAGAAACCTGGACTGAGGTGTTTACGAGGACGGGAAGGAGGCGTGGAGGAGAGAGGCAGTCATGCCTCCGTCTCTGAGCACACGTGTGGGCAGGGGGCTCACGGGAAGCTGAAGCGATGCTTCGGGTTTTTAGCCTTCGCACCTGAGGGAAGGGGAAGATGGAGACATGGACAGGAAACTGCGTGTCAGGAAGGGGAGCTGGCTTTAGGAGGATGATGAATGGCTTTACTTAAACATGTTGAATGCAAGGTAACAGCAGGATATCCTAGGATAGGAAGATAGAGAAACTCAATTAGAACTTGAACTCCAAATAACACCTTGGATCTGTGCAGAGATAATTCCGAGTTCCTGCATGTATGACAGCGTTTTATAATCATGTGCTACATGCTGTGTATATGCATGAATTTGGTAATTACAGGATAAATCCTCTGGCTCTCTGCCTCTCCAGCTCCTGTGTGGAATCACGTTGCTCTGGGACCAAGAGAACAATAGCTCAAAGGGGAATCTACTTATATGAGGAAGGAGAAAAAGAGCAAGGAGAAAAGACAAAAGGTTTTTAATTTAAAACCTGAGGACCTAAACACACACACCAGTCCTGTTGCTAATGGCAAGACACTGGAGCCAGAAGCAGAAAGGAACTACTAAGAAAACAAAGGCAGTAGGAAGGAAGACCTTGTGCTGGAACTGGGCTGCAGTTGCGATGGAACACAAGTTGCCAGAACCAATGAAACATACTAAAACATGTCAACCGAGGTGGGAAAAAGTAGGGTTTTCCCATGTAAAGCTATAATCATTTACTTGTATATCTGTATATGTAAACATATGTTTCTGAAGATGTCAAAAGTAGATTCCGAGGATTAATAGTTGTGATAGCCATCCATTGAGGATGACCTTCAATGACCCTCACCTCCTGGTACACACATACTTGAATAGTTCCTTTCCACAATGCACTGGGGCTGGCCCTCTGTGAACAGAAGGCCCTCTGCTGAACAGAATAGGGCAGAAATGATGGTATGTGACTTCAGAAGCTAGGTCATAATAGGCATTACCAATTTTGCCTTGATCTTTGTATCACTTTCATGGGAAAAGTCAGCCACCATATCCTAAGCATATTCGAGCAATTCCTTAGAGAAGCTCTCAATCAACAACAGCCCCAACTTGCCAGCCGTGTCTTGCCATCCATGTGCATGAGCTGCCCTGGAAGAGCCTCCAACTGCAGGCTAACCTATAGATGACTTCAGCCCCAGCCTGCATCTGACTGCAATCTCAGAAATGACCCTGAACCTGAACTACCCAGCCAAACTGCTCCTGAATTTCTGACTCACAGAAACTGTGAATAATAATCAAGTGTTATTGTAGTTTAGGCCACTAAAATGTGGGCTGATTTGTTATGCAACAGTAGCTGACTAATACACTCCGAGTTACACACAACGTGCTAGAACTGTTGGGAGTGCTTGTTTGCATTTTTAATGTGAAGAATGTGTTGGCTGTGATAATGCATCACCAACCAATTGAAATTTATGGATAAAATCTTTCCAGCCAAAGTCTACCCGAAAGGGTGCAAAGATTCATGGAGGCAAGCAAAGCTCAGGAAAAGAAAAATGGATGCATATTAGATGTCAAACATGTGCTTATTGAGTTAAACTGAATTGAAATTGCAGACAGTTACAGATAAAGCACTTCACATTGCCACCTCACGTGTTTATCAAGTGCTGAACTACTGACAATGGTGTACTATGTGTGACGCTTCCAAGGTTAGACTTAACGTGGCGGAACGTGAGTTTGCCCAGCCACACCAACAGAAAGATGTGCATCGGGGCTCCGCTGATGGGAGCGAGCTGCTGCTCTCGGGCTCAGGTGCTGTGTACAGAGCAGCAGGAAGCCTGCAGGAACCCCTGCGCTCTGCCCCGCCTCCCCCACTCCTCACCGCTGTGGTGCGGTGGAAGCAGGTGGTCTTAGGGATTTTTCACCTTGGACCTGCCTCTCCCTCCCAAAGGGCTGGTGAGCAGATGTACTAATATTTCTAGTCAAAGTGATATTCCATCCTCCCTGAGGCACACACACAATGGCTGAACTCTTGGCCTGAGAAACTGGACTCTGAGACACCTGGGTTCAAGTTCTGGCTCTTCAGAACCTAACACACTCTGGGAATAGGGTACAGTTACTGAGACTTTCCCAGCCTCAGATTCCTCCTCAGGAGCATGGGGATGGTAACAGTATCTCTGTCACGGGGTCAGCTGGCAGCGAAGTGACCAGATGTCAAAACTTTAGCATCATGCCTGGCTCACAGCAAGTTCTTAATCAACAGTGGCCCCAGTTGTGTTATGGGATGTTCAGGCCATGGCTCCTGTTAGCTCACAGCTCCTAGAAATGCTTCCTTTGTAAACCCTCTGGCACCCAGTGCCACACTGAGAAGGTATGAGCCAGGGCTCACATGACAGCTGCGGCACCTGCTGATGAATGGACAGCCCACGGCTACGGCCAGTGCACGTGGCAGGGCCTCTGCTTCCCTTGGGCAGTGGCCTGGGCATGGCCCTGAGTCCTTCTCAAGGCCCCTTGTAAAAACCAAGGCTGAGGACGTTTGCAGCACCCCCAGTTTCAGTCTGCCAAGAGGGATGCAGGTGTGACAATAGGTGAGAGTATTCAGAATATTGGCTATTTCTTCATGTTCTAGCTGCGCCTCTGGGAGAATCCTTAGAGCAGGCCGCCTGGGGCTCTGCCGGTTCACTTGCGTAGCCTGTTTTGCCAGGAGGCAGCAAATGATCTCCAAAGAAGGGTTACAAGCTCTGCGCAGGAGACAGAGGCCAAGGGCAGGTTGCGTCCTCCACAGCAGTGCTGGGGAGAGCACAGGACACCGCACCTGTCCTGTGCCACCTCAGATGGTGGCTTCCCTTCTCCTTCCTCACTTCTGGGCAAACGGCTCAGTGCAGATTCCCATTGCCCAAGAGCAGGTCTTGGGAGTGGAAGGACAGAGGAAAAAGAAATATTTATCAACACTGGAGAATAGGACATGACCTCAGACAGAGGCAGGGGAGACGGCCAGGCCTCCTCAAAGCAGAGACGAAGCAATTTGACAATGGGGCGAAAATTGCCACTGTGCTCTCCCCACAGTCTGAGCTTTACCCAGGGCTCAAGGAAACCTGTCACTGGCTCAGGGAACCATCTGCAAGGAACTGGTAATAGTTTAGTAATGGCCTGGCGACTCGGAATGAGACAGAGGAGATGGGAGGCTGCCGGGACACCAGGGGAGATCCCTCCTGTATTTAACACAAGATGATGAGATCTGCAAGCAGCCCTCTGCCCACCCCACTCCTCTGGTGGCTAAGCTCATCTGCTCAGAAAAGCCGTAGGGACAGAGGGAATGTGGGGGAAAACACAGACAGAAATGGCGCACAGCTTGTGAGGGTGCGTGTGCGTGCGCGCGAGTGTGTGCTGTCTGGTCGGTTTCCCACAGCCGTCTTAACGAAGGCAGCGTCCTCCGTGCGGCCTCCTCCTCTCCAGCATATCCCTACTTTATGGCAAATGGGTTTTGATTCTGAAGCAAATTGACCTTGAAATAAGTTCCGGGATCTGAGTTCTTACACCCCAGATGCTGGGTTTGGAATGCAGACTGCTCATTCAGCAGATACCAGCTCTGCCGTGTGACTCTGGCAGGGGAACACTGCATCTTGTCAGCCTAACAGCAGACTCAGAGCTGTGGGGCCAGGCACTGCAGCGGCTGGGCTGGGTGCTGTGTGTTTGGCGGACATGGGTGTTGCCTCGGTTCTCCCTTCTGATCGCATGTGTGTGCGCCTTGGGAATTGTGCGGTGTGTGGTGAGGTAGGGGGTTACATGGCTGCAAAGCTCTGATCTCACATCTGCTGTGTCACAGGGAAACCGAGTATGTTTTATAGAAAGAGTGTGCTACGTTCCTACATATGTGTATACACGAAAGCCAAAATTTATATTGTGCCTGTGTTTAAGAAGATTATCTCAGTCGCAGCTTTGCTGAGCTCTAGATTCCGTCAAGATCACAATGCAGGGATTTTGTTGTAACAGACTGAGAGACAGCACATATTTATTGAGCATCTACCATGTGCCTGGCAATGGGACAGCTGTCTTTACAGTAGAAGCATGAGCCGAGCAGAATCGCATGTGACTGCCTGTGCTTGGCATGACGCGAGTGTGTGCTCAAGGATGCTGTCGGAATGCTGAACAGCACAGGTGACAGGTTTAATTTAAAGGCGATTTTAGTGGCTTTAGTATGTCCAAGTGCTGCATCGTTCCTGAACTGCACGATGAATTGAATTGGCGACACAGGGGCTTATGTGAACAGGGCGTACATGTCCTCCACCCATTTTCAGCTTCCACAACACAAACGACTGTTGAAACTAAGTTCTTCCCCCCAGGGTTTTTGTTGTTGTTGAGGATGAAGCAATGAAACAGATCACTGCAGAGACGAGCAGATGCCTTTTATAGATTACAGGGGTGAATCTAGACCAGAAGGCAGATAGGCGGGGAGAGTGGGCCCTGCAGTGTGCCATCTGACTTTCATGTGGACAGCGAGGGAGGCATCTGAGAAGAACTCGAGCCTCGGGGCTGCTCTCACTGGCCCAGGACTGAGCATTTGGGATGAGAGCTGGGCAGAGAAATAGGTAGGGAGCTGGTGCCAAAAAAGCAATCCCAGGAAGGCTTGAGGCTGCTCATTTGCATGCTGCTCCTTTCTCTTCCAGGAAGGGAGACCTTTGGGAGTGATTTTTATAGAAGAAGCAGTTAGGTATAACTCTGGCTACAGCAGAAATTCAGCAGATCCAAGACCTCAAAAGGCCCCCAGACGTTACTTAGAGCAGCCCCTTCCCCCAAGCAGGCCGGTGCCTACAGCCATTCCAGAATAATGGTGCTTCGTTTTAAAGATTTCTCAGGAAGGGTATTTCATAAACTCCCTGATGCACTGGTACCAAAACAAAGCCTAGCAGAAAAAGAACCAAATTTTCTCTGGACTATGGCCAAGTGCAATCCAAGATGGATACAGATGTTGCAAAAGCAGTCAGTTAGTCAGCAAATGTGCCAACATACCTCTTCCCCGTGCCCTCAGGTGACATACTTTCCAAATTAAATTAGCTTGCTATTGCTCGGGGGCTCCTGTGTGACTCTGATTCATTCTGGTGGGAGCAACCCTTTCAGTTCAAAGAAGAGAGGTGGGCAGAAGTCTGTTCCTGGTAACATTAGGATGGAGGCCGTACTTTAAACTCCCCTATGCTCAGATAAGGGAGGGAAACTGAATTTAAATGCTAGTTGCAAGTATTCTGTAACTAGCTTGAGTTTTAGCAAATTCAGGGATAAATGAGTATTGAAAACCCAATATGTTCTGGAAACTGAACATGTTCTATGCACGGATACGAAGGAACTGGTTCCAGTGGGCTAGAAGTCACGTGCAGTATATGACTGCCCATGTGTATTAGCCACCAATTATTCATGCTACCAACGTAAGATGGTATTCCTAAAGAGGCGATAGTGAAGAAGTAGAAGAAATAATTATCTGGGATGTTTTTAGAGTAATGTTTTTAGAGCATATGAAAAGTAATTAGATGGGACAAAAATCCTGTCAATGACAATATGCTGAGAATGGAAGAATTAAGACTAGACTAAAGAGATACACAAAAAAAAAAGAAGGAAAATTTTAAGATGTTTGTCCTTGGAGAGTGTAGCTGGTGGTTCTGAGATGCAGTAGCACTCCACAGTGAATGAGCTCACAAGAGAGTGCATCAGCACCCACCTCTCACGGCAAGAGAAGTTGTGGGGCAGGGGTTGGCTATACCCTAAAAAGGAAAATGAAGGTGAAGAAATGGACTCTTGACATGGTATTGAGGAAGTTTCCTTTCTTCTTAGACCACAGAAAATATGGCAAGGTGGGCAAGATTCACCAATCACACAACTGCTTCCACTCTGATTTTATATAAAACACCCGATATAGAAGAACCCGGAACACACATATGTCTAGTAATATCGAAGGCTAGAACAAAACCAAAGACTGTGGAAGCACAGATGATGTGTTCATCCTTTCTAGCAGCTAAAGGTCAGGGGTAAAGAGCAGAAAGGAGTAAATTAAAAGTGGTGATGGATTTAGTGCTACAACACAGGATTTCATCTCTGAAACCATAGTTTGTCAGACAAAGGGGGAGTGGACAGCTGGTAGTAGGTGGAGTGTACCATGAAGGAGGGAAGAAAGAACACATTTGGCCACACAGTCAAAGGACCATAATGCAAAATTTGCAAGAAAAGGATAAAAGTGCCCAAATGGAACTAATATTTGATCTTAGGTAGAACAGCAAATGTGATCTGGAAAGAAATGTGATAAATAAGGTGCCCAGGAAAATAGCAGGGATGAATATAGGAGCACTGTTTTGCCCACAAATACCATATACTAAAGCACAGAATGCGGGTACTAAATAAATGTTATATAAGACTGTTTCCAAGGAGGAAACAGTCTACGACTCTGAATTTGAAATAAAGTTTTCTTTACTGATATTTTCTCTGATCTCTTAGCCATTTCCACTACACCAAGGGTCTCCTCACATCTGCTGCTACAACCCTTTCAAAGTCACCATCTTCTTTAAAATTCCTTCCTGGTCTTCCCACTTCTTCCCACCTCCCTGTCCTACTTCCTACGCATGAGGCATAGGGACCCTTTTAAAACATAAATCAGATCATGTTAGTCTCTGCTTGTAATCTCCCGGTGGCTTCTCATGGCCTGTAGAAACAATGCAAATGCCCACCCTGGCTCATACAGCCTGTGCCTACCACTCCCTCCCCCTTGCACACTCAGCCCCAGCTACATGGGCTGCCTGCTGGTCCTCAAACCCACCAAGCGTAATCCCGCCTCAGTGCCTTAGCTTTGCCGTTCCCTCTGCTTGAAATGCTCTTGCCCTAGATATGCACTTGGGCTGCTCACTAACTTCACTCAAGTCCATGCTCACGTGCTACCTCCTGATGTGGCGCATCCACCACCACTAACCAGACCTGCTCCACCCTGCATGAGACTTAGCACTGTCTGACTTCAGATCACGTATCTGTTTGTTTAGTGCCTACTGTCTAACTCTAAGCCCCAGATGTACTTTCTGCGATAGCAGCAATTCTGTCTGCGAGTCCACTAATACATCCTCCATGCCTAGAAGAGTACTTGGCACATAGCAGACATTCAATATCTACTTGTGAAATCAATAACTTAACGAATCATAGCTAGAAATTATGCTAACCAATGTAACACCAGTCACTAACAGTAACTAGATGCTGCCAGTCACAGAGTGCTATAACTGCATGATGCAAGGGCACAACAGACCTAAATGATGTAACATATGAGCATACCAACAGCATCCAGAGCTAATTAAGCCCACTCCCTGTTAAGACAATAAAACTCAAAAATGTCTAATAGCTTATTACTGTTCCCATAACTAGTAAATGCTGGTCCAGGCAATAACTTAGGTCTCTATATTCACTGGCCAGAGTTTTGCTTGTTTATACCACACAGCAAGGTATTTATCCTCTAACAACTAGGATTCTAACTGGGAAGAGCAGATGCACTAATCTGACAATAACTTAGGGACAGCTGTAAAGCATTATTTTTATATTTTTGGCAAGTGCAATAAACAGTGCAGTGGGTGATCAGGAGATATTAATAAAGAGGACACAGGAGAGATGTTCACAGAACAAGTCTGCGGAAGCTTTGCATATGTGTGTCTAAGGAAAATTCACAAACAAACACAAGGACCAGCATACTGTCTGGTCCGCAAACACAGATCAAAGATCAAGGGTCCCCCCTGTGAAAAAGGGAACAATAGGCAGGAGTGGAAAGGACTGTTTCGGTGTGAGAACTTTTGAGAAACACAGCCCACGTTTGGGGGCCTAAACAGCAAAGAACAATAGAGAGTCAGGGGCAAAATGTCCTTCCAGTCTCTGTAGAGGAGTAGCAAAAGCACATGCGCCAGGAAAGCCATATTCCCAACAAGAGCGTCCGTCGCTGTCATGCTCAAAAAGTGTGCAGACACAAGACAGGAGAGGACCACACGAAGGAATCCAAACCAATCCATAGGGAAGACGTAGCTGGAGATTAAGTTTCTGTAATTATGTAAAAATCTTTAAAAGCTAGCAAATTTTATCTATTAAAAATAACGTGACCTCCTGGGTACCCACAGGCTGGGGAGAACTGGAAAAATATGAAAATAAAATAGGTGAATATGTGTTTTATTTATCTCTTAGTTTGCATAATCGCAAATAAACAAGCATGAAAGCTGAGACTCAGACCCTCAAGGCATGTCCATCCCAGACTCCTTTGCACAGGGATGGCCATTCATTTGTATGCTTCATATAGCCTGGCATTCAACAGTATTTGGGGAAAGAATGAACAAATAATTTATTTCTTGCTTGAAAATTAATTCATTTATATTAATATTTCATTTATTACCTCTAAATTGACCATATTATTAAATTAACCATTATTTGGTGGCCAGCTGTATGCACAGAATATATATTTATTGTATCTATTCTGCAACCAGGCAGTTGCAGAATAGGAAGCACTAGAGCCAAAGGAGGAAATACAGGGCATACATCTGCTTCCGTTCTGCCTCCGGGCCCCTGTTTTCAGTCATGTTCAGTTGCAGACAGAATGAGACGGCAGGGAGATGCCCTGATGTCCCCAAGACAAGGAGGACTCTTATACGCTAGAAATGCACTTGCTGGGCCCTGGAGCTAACAAGCTGAGAAATCACACCAGCTCTCTGGAGGGTGTTCCTCAGTTGGCATTTGTCTGCTAACATCATGGTTTTTGTGTTTGTCACTAAGGCATTGGTTGCCTTCTGTCCAAGTGCTCCTGTTGGGGCATTAGCCTTCAAATTAGAGTTCTTCAAAACATAAAAAAAGAGAGAAAGAGGGGAAGTAGCTCTGAAAAACCAACTTATCTCAGACAATCTCAGAAACTCACCTGCTGAGAATACACACAGCACTCACAGGTGGGGCCCCGTGAGTACGGGACTTCTCTACACTACAAGTTTACTTTGTAAGTTCCTTTGCGAGAACCCACCATGCAGTGGAGAGACTCCCTTAAGTGGCAGAGTGGGCATGAAGTTTGCAATCAGAAGATCAAGGTTGACTTCTAATTCTCCCATGGGATCGCTGGGTAAACTTGAGAAAGTCACCTTCCCTCTCTGGCCTCAGCTCCTTCACTGTCAGTGTGGATGGCAATCTGACCTCAGGGACTGTTTTGAGAATCCAGTGGCAATATACTGGAGAAGGCTTTGCACCCAGTAAAACTTGATGCAAATACTGGGCATCACTAAAATGCAATCATTGTGGTTGTTCAATAACTAAAAGCCCTTGGCTAAAGTCCAAGGCAGACACCATGCTGTACACCAAATTCCATTTGATACCAAATCATGTTAGAGAGTCCAAAGTACTTCCATTTTAAAATCCCATCTTCAGCTGCTTGCATGTTTAAATGAAAATTCATTTGGATAGCAGCATGCTTGGAGCAAGACAGCAGTAACTAAATAAACAACTAATCAGCAATGGATTAGGCCTCCCTCTAGGGCTGTGAATGACGGGCACTTGCAGTGTGCCTGCCTGAAATGACCCAAGCTGACAGTCGTGGGGCTCCAGTGTGTCCCCCTCTGGGCCAGGCCACTCTCCTTCCCTCGCAAGAAAGCACACTGCCCAATTAAGCACTAAAGTGTATTAGAGAGGGGAGGAGATAATGGTGTGTGTTTGTTTTTAACTTATCCAGTTTTGTACTCTGCTTTTCTTCTGCTGTCAGCCAAGGAAAACCTCAGGCCTGCCACATTTGGGCAGGATGAAAAGGAGGGCCTAGCCGGGCAGTTCTGACTTTGAGTCCTCTCGTCAACTCTTATCCACAAAGCAAGTTGCTTTGACATGGGCAGCTTAAGACTTAATTCTTCCTGTGAAAGACGCTGGTGGGGCCACGTTAGGGTGCTTTCACCCCAGTCATTTCTTGGGGCAGCTTGTGCAATGGACAGAGCCTGTGTCCTCACATTGGTGATTAAAAAAGCAGGCAGATAGCAGGGCTCCATTTTCTTGCTTCACGGGGTGATGCTCTGGCCAGTACCACAGTGAGGACCAGCCCAGCATCCCATCCTTCTGTGCCCTCCTCTTTTTCAAGGACTAACATTCCCAGCGCATCCTCCAGAGGCAGCATGGCTCTGAGCACAGGCCACCGAGCAGCACTGTGATCTCAGGCATGTGACTTTGGCATTCCCACCTATAAAATGGGCCCAGTATGATCCACCTCATAGGGTGGTTCTGCGTATTTAATGCAATAACACAAACACAGAGCTAAGCCCGTGCCTGGAGCCTCAAGAGCCATGGATGTCACAGGAGGTTTCTCCAGCAGTTCCCAGGGACCAGCCTGCTGCATATTCTGGACTTTTTATGAGATTTTTGCATTATTTGCTATTTCCTCAGTGCCTGCCTTTGAGGGTAGGAACCATGCCCACTCCCAGTTTTGTATTACTTGCAGCACTTGGCATTTTACTGAGCATAGGATGGACATTTAACAAGTGAGTGGTGTGTTAGCAAGGTCTGTTTTGCTTTGTGGACAGTGGTACATGACATCAGAAGCACCCATCCATGCTAATCACAGAGGGATCTGTGGCCCATGCAGAGGGTGAGCCACTCTGTCTTTGGTCCGTGTTTCAGTTTGCTGGGCCCCTTCATTCACTCCCTTACAAAGTATGTCTCATGCACCTACCATGTGCCAGGGCCCAGGAAGCGATGATGAACAGGCAGCCAGGGATTCTGTCTCCATACAGTTTAGTGGGCTTCAGTCTTTGGCCTACTGTAAGTACTTCTGCTCCTTCAAAAATGAAATTATCAATGATCCAAAGTACTTAGAGATCACCATAACCTGAACAGCTTGATGGTATGTAAATAATAATCTACGCCTTATATGTTTACCTGTGAATGAACTGGAAACCGTTACAAAATCTGATGCTCTGCACTGCCTACTAAGCCAATTTTGTCTTTGATACAGAAATCAACCATTTGGAAAAAATGGCCTCATTTTAAAAAATATTCATGCTCTATTTTAAGTGCGTTAAATGATCACATTCTTTGGAGAAGAATGCGTCCCTTCCAAAGCATTCCTCTGACTACATCAGAGGCCAAGAGGTGGGTGTGTTTGGTCATCCTAATAAGGTCCTTTCCACACTGGTGGGGCATCAGGAGCCCCTTCTGCAGGGGCAGTCACTTTCTTGTCCCATTCCTGAGAGTAGCAGAGTAAGGAACAGGCGCCTTCGGGATCCAGACTTGATCAAATGCACAAAAGGCAATTCAGCCACTTCTTGGGATTAATGGAAATGAGTCCTATGGGGACTTTTCCTAGAGAATTAAAAAAAAAAAAAAAAAAAAAAACCAGAGAGAGAGGCATAGAGACAGAGACAAAAAAGGAGGGAAGAAGGGAACAAAAAGGCATTAGATACTTTTTGTTTGTTTTTGCAAAATTTTCTCCAATAACAAGCATACAGCCAGGTGCACAGAATGTCAGATCAATGTGCTGTGGCAGACTGACCGCACCCAGAGAGCCAGCACACAGATAATCAGAACTGCCACGCCCTGTGCTGGTCAGGGCCCTCCCTCTACTGTAAGTGAGCCTCCGCCTTGGTGCCTAGATTCTTAGCTAAGCGCTTTCCAACTTCAGTGAATGTAATCATAAAAAATGATCTCCTCCGTGGCTGGCTTCCTCGGTTCCACGTGGTGCTTGTGAGGCTCATCCGTGTTGCGGCCTGAATTTCCATTCCTAATGTGGTGCAGTGACCCACTGCGTGCAAATGCCACACACTATTCACCGACTGCACTTTCCAAGGGCAATTTGGGTGGTTTCCAGTTTTTATCTGTTACACGTAGTGCCGCTGTGCACATTTTTGTACAAGCCTGTTGGTGAATATATGTCTTTATTTTCATAAGGGGTAAAATAAAGCACAATTTAATTTCAGGAATCCAAGAAACTTTACAAAATGTTGAAATTATTAAATCAAAGATTCATAGATGAGAAAAAGTTTTAAATTTCAAATATATGTGAAGTATATGCCCATTAAACAGTAGTGAGGAAAATACCTAATTGTACCAAGGCACTTATATTTCTTTAAATATTTCTTTGTAGTAATTAGTAATTACTGTAGAATTACTAGTTAGTAAGACTATACAGGGTACAAACTATTAATCATTATAAATACTAATTCTTGGTCATTTGGGTAAAGAGTTCTATTTTTTTCACCAGAAAGAATAAGGAAATGTATGAAATACATATTTGTCATTGAATCACCCCTATGGGAAAGTTAGCTATTCATCCAAATGGTGGCAGCTTACCTTAGTGGCAGGTAAAGGATTCCTCAATAGGAAATGACCAGCTTTTGAATGCTGGTCTTGCAACTTCCTACAGGTAAAGCAACGACAAACATTGCAAACCAGCAGGCCATGGACGAAGGGTATAAAGTGTTAGGCAGGCATTAATTAGGAGGCATTTCCCGTCCTTCAGAGAATCAGCCAAGGGCTGAAGGCTCCAGACAATCTATGCTTATTCCCCATCTGTGACCTGTGAACAGCCTTCTTGCATGGTCCAGTTCTCCTCCAGGAAGCAATTGTCATCTTCTGCTTCTCAGTTTGCTGAGAAAGCAAAAATACATAAATGAAAGAATGAACAAATGAATGAGTAAAAAAATAAAATACAACAAACAAACAAAAGAGCCTAGCCTTTGTTCCCCAAATTGCTTCCTCCACTTGCCTCTCACCAGGGAAGCCACCTTGCGAATTACAGCTGCCTGGGCAAAGCTCTGAGGACTCTGCGCTCATCTCGCTTCCCTTTCACCCCGCGACAGGATAATGAGATGCAAGGCTCCGATGTGTTTGACAAGCTGGTCGCTCCAGCGGGCTCAGAGGATGGGATGGGAGATTAATTAATGCTAAAAGACACAGTTTGATGTGGCAATGAAATTTCGATTATAATAATCTCTAATTATCTTGTACCACGAGTGCCCTGACTCTCCCAGGTGTTTCTTCTTGGTTGGAATTTGCTATTTGTGCATGAAATAAAACAGGCTGTACTGGGGAGGGGATGGGAATTGAGGGGAGGTTGTGAAGAAGGGAGGGAAAAGGAAGGGAACATCCATAGTGCAGAACCTCTTGGGGAAAGTAGCATTTGAGGAATGGGAAGTTGACATTATGTTACAGCAAGTGTAACTAAGGCAAGATGAAGGAAAATGCCATGAAAGAACCAGACTGAACTAGAATCATCTGTTGGCTATTGATGGCCAGGCAAAGACCCTTTTCTAGACTATGCCATCTCTCTGATGGTAGGAGAAAACAGTGTACACATTGAAGTCAAAGTTAAGCTTCATTTTTCCAGGTACCATGAGAAGTCCTTCTCATAGTAGAGACTCCCCTCCGGAAAACAAATACAAGTCCTTGTGATTTAGTGCTTGAAAAAACGAAACAGAACTTCCATGGGGTGGGAGAGGAATCTCTCATTCCTATCACAGTTTATGTCCTAAGTCCCCTAAAGCTCAAATATATATATGGTAACAACCACGTTTGCAAAGAAAACCTGGGCTATTCAAGGCTGTGAAATTTGGACTCCTCTTCAAGATCACTTGGAAAGTTTGAGGGCCTGTTAAGCCAGTAAGGGAATTGACAAAATCTACTTTCTGGAGGAACACATAGGAAGAGTGGGAAGAGATACAGACCTTCCCCACTCAACACGCTCTGAAATCAGCAGGAAATTGCAAGAAAAGCATCAAACTTACTCACAGATTCTCCCCAGGTGACCCCTTCCACTCAGGAAGTTGCTTAACATCTCTAAATCTGTCTTTTTTTGTTTTTCATTTGCAAAATGTGGAAAATAAAAGTTAAAAATAGTTCATGAAGGCTATCTTAATGTAGTAATGGATTTAGCACAGTGTTTGGCATGCAATAAATGCTTAATAAAAATGGTTGTTACCAAGAGTATTTTAAACATTCCCAAACCCTTTGCCCATATGCACAGATATTTCAAAAGATTTGTGGCAGAATCACGTGTGTTGTGTGTGCATGAGCACGCATGCTAGCATATATCAACTAACTGCCCATCAGTTCTATTTTAGGCATGTCTGGTAGCAAGAGTCAGGCACCAAAGTGGCACTCATGTCTCTCCTGTCCTCTTTCCCAGCACTAGTTATCCAGTCCAGTAATGAAGTAACTGTCTTCATCTGGGTCTCATTACCTGTCAGGAGTATTGGTGGTGCATCCACACCCAGGCTACCCTGGGAAGGGCCTTTCTCACTGGAGACAAAAATCTAAAAGGGTGGGCTGAAGGACTGTCCATGGTTTTTGTGAAAATCAAAAGAGAACGCTGAGAGATCACTATACCCTTGGGGCAGAGGCTGGTGCTGCACTGGTGTGATGAGCCACACGCACGTGTCCAGGAGCCAAGCTGGGATAGTGGGGAGCAAAGGCCAGCAGAGTAACAGGAGGTGGATACAGGTCTTGTGAAGAGGCAGGGCTTTGCTCATTTTGGGTAGTGTCTGGTGCAGGCTGTTGAGGGAGCAGGGACCAACTGGAAGCCACCTGACACCTTCAAGGTATCAGCAATAAGCACCTCTGTCTGTCGTCAGCTCTCTTTTAGACACACGGATTGAGAGGAGAGAGATCTGGATGGTGCCCTTGTGAAGCTGTGACTGAACATTTGAGGAATTTTTCTATCATCCCTTCAAATGAAAATGACAGAGGTCTTCCAAGGGACTTAATAACAGATTCAATTAAGAATAAAGCCACGTGGCCGCAAATACATTAAAGAATTTTTTCTAAAATCTGCAGAACCAGCACAGAATGCCTACATCATTTGTAGGCTGACAAATACAAGTCTGATCATGTCTAGTTGGGCTAGAATGGAGCCGGGCTTCAATCTAAACCCAAAGAAGCCGTATTGTTCTCCACCCACCACCATGCCAAGTTTGCATGCTGCCCCTCCTCTGGAATGCTCTTACAAGTGGCGGAGTTTTATATCCTTACACGAGGGACTGTTCCTCTCTGAGCAGATAGCCCTGTGAACAGGCAGCTACGTGGTGAGCTGCTGTAAGGACATGGGCATCCAAATATTGAGAGAATGGGACCCTCTATTGCCTCTTACTCACACTATCTGCTTAAAATTGCTTCCACTGATGGAAGCCCCAGGAAGTAGGCAGCTGGCCTACAAAAATAACCCTGGAGGGTGCATGGATGCATGCACAAGATTTCAAAAGGAGAGTATTTATATTTGGTTGGTTTAGCTTAACAGAAGACAAAACTTCACTTGTTTTCCATTATACCCACAATCTGTGTGCAAGGATAAAGGATCCAAACTGGTATTTTGCTAAAGGAGGTGTAATGGTAGGGCTAGATTTAGCTGCAAGTAATAGAAACCTGGAGAGTAATAGCTTAAGTAATATAGAAATCCATTTTACACGTGCAAAACCCTGAAGTCCAAGGGTAGTGAGTGGCTCTGTAGTTCTCCAACACCAGTGTCCCCCTGTACCATCCACCAGGTGATTCTTGGCCTCTTGTTTTCAGGCCTCCAGCCATCCCATAATTCTACTTCTAAGCAGTCCAAAGCGAGGAAGTGTCAAAGAGCACGATCTGTGTTTTAGAAAAAATCTTGGAAGCCCCCACACAGCCCTCTGCTGGCTAGAACTTACTAACATGACTACATGTCACTGCAAAGGAGCTTGGGCCACAGGCTCTACCGAAGATTGGTGATTCGATGGAGGTGAGAATGGATATTGGGATAGAAAGTCAGCAATTTCTGCCTAGGATCAGAAGAAATCTATTACATTTACTATCCTCAAATCCCAGGAGTAGATGCTTTTCAAATATTTTTTTTCTTTCTCTCTGCCAAGCCCCAACTTTATCTCTTGTGACTAATCCTAGCTTCAAAGATTTGGGTAAGCCCTTTTAGATTGAATCTAAGAAAAACCTTGGAAATTTTCAGGTCTGTTTAACTCTTCCGTGTTATCAGTATTTCTCTTTTTGCATTCTGCTTGACTGGAATAAGAATCTTTGCATGATGGGAGATTACCAACCCCGATAATCAGCCCCACAAACTATTTCCTTGTTCCTCAGCATTCATCCTCTATGCGCAATCCATACAGTCCAAAAGGGACCCCAGTCAGAGAACAAGTCAAACGCTGAGGGTTCCTTACACACGATCCAATAGGCTGCTTTAGAAACTTGGGCTTCCCCTTCGCTAGGGGGACCAGATCATAGCACGATAATCACCCCCTGCTCTCTGGTCTCTCAGAGGTTAACCACTTATCTGCATTGTAGCTTGAGCCTTTTATTGGTTATTTCTCTCTGCTTATCTTTGGCATGCTACATGAAATTTTAGCTAGGGTTTTAGGGATTTAGAAATTTTTTTCCCACCAAAAACTTAATTTTTAATGGTACCTTAGTGATATTATTCATGGATGAAAAACCATACTTTTAGAAACCAAAGCCTCAAGTTTTATTGTCTCATATGTCCCACAGTGACCAGCCGGCTTTTCTTTACCCTCTAGGGAATGCTACTCTGTTGATCAAAGTGAAATCAAATAATTGTACAACATGGTGTTCAGACACTCAGCCATGGATTCAGAAATATATGGAATTCACAAGGCTCTGGCTGGCCTCTACCAATGATTCATTTAACCTCCCTGACTTTCTGATGTTCACCTGTTAAATGACAATAATACCTCGAGTGGAGTATTGTAAAAAGTTCATGGGACAATGTTTGGCAAGCACTTAGCTTGCTAAGTGTTCAATAACTACAGTTGGTGTGTGTATGTGAATGTGCGCACGCGTGTGTCAGACAGAGAAAACCGTCCAACGACAGAAAGCACATGAACCGACAAAATTTGTAATCAACCTTCCTCTCAATTTCAGATTCTGTTCCCTGTCCACAGTGTTGCTAGAAATTATCAAAGCCACTGTAGAATTTTAAATCACAATGTATACTGTTTTCTAAAAGTCCTCTCTAATGTTAATAAAAAAGATTAAAGCCATTAAGCGATTAGAGGATTTTTTTAAAGCTACATGTTTTCAATACAGACAGCAGCAATTGACTCACAACAAAAGGGATGTGGAAATAAGCGCGGTAATCCTTCCTCCCATATTCCCCTTAATTATATCACTATTGTTTCATTGTCATTCACTTTCATTACTGCAATTTCCGTAATTGTTTGGTCCTAATTTTAAAATTGTAATGCATTAAAATTTTACAGCCAAAGAATTCTTTTGCCTCCCTTTCCTTAATTTTGATTGGATTGCACATTCTTGCATGTTTGAGGATCTCTGCCCGATGCCTTTAAGGCAATTCAACTGCCATAACATTTTGGGGTCACATTTATTCTCCTCAAATTCTGGTAAACACTGCTCTAAGATCATCTAGCATTGAATGTTACATTGGAGAAGTCTAAAATTATCTTTTATTTATTTTCTTTTACTTTTTCCTGGTGAGTTCTCTATATTTTTTTCCTAGATGCCAGAGAATTCCTACTTTATCCACAATGCTATATTACTTGTCAAGGATATGTTACGGCACCAAACATTCTGGAACAATATTTCAAGGAATATGAAGTGCTCTTTTGATCTGCAAATGTGGCTGTTCCTTAATTTCAAGGCTATTCTCCTGTCTTATATACTTGAATACTTTTTCATTGTATTTATTTGGTTCTTTCCTTCAAGAATATCACTTTTTCTTAAGTTGGATTTCCTCCATATTCATTATCTTCTCCCTAATTTATTTGATCACATTGTCTTTTTCCTTTCACGTTAGTTAAGAATATCTCGAGTCTTTCCTTTATGCCAGGAGTTGAATTGTTTCTTATGCCCCCTCTTTTATTACTGGCTCCCAATTTATTAGTCCTGGAATGTTCCTCACTTTGGGCCTTGGACTCACAGTCTCACTTCTTCATCTCAGTCTGTTGCTTTGCAAACTTTCTTCAAGTCTTGTTTTCTGTTACACTCATGCTTTTTGTCACATAACTGTACAGGATGAAGCACTCGTGGAGAATGTTCTCAGGCATTTCAAGTTAGATTTTCTTCCAAACAGGGTTCTTCCTTTAACGTTTGCAAGCAAAGTCTCTCTTTATTTCTAATTTTCTGTGATGTGTTTGAAAAACTTCCCTTGCACTACCTTTCATCTTGGTCACACTTGGGCAGCTTTTTGCTCAGACTGTCTGTTTGTTCTGGTATTCTCTGGCCATGGTACCCCAAAGCCATTCAGAGATGCATGTGTTTGGTGTCCTCATCCACTTTTTCACAGCCTGAGTGAAGATTCAGAAGGGGGAAGAGATCAGCTGAGCCTGTTTGAAGTATTTCTCAGTAACCAGGCTCTGATTTATCTTTTTGCACTTTGTTAAATGCTTATTCCCAAAGAGCTAGCCTGAACCTGGGAGTATTTCCCCACATCATGTTAGAACACTGAAGACTCCAGTCAGCAGAAGACCGGATCTCCTTGAGAAGTTTCCCCCTTCCTTTTCACCCCTTCCACCAATACCTCCTATACCATTGACCCCAAATGGAATTTATGTCTGGTGCACTGAATTGAAAGTGAGGCCCTACAAAAGTAATTAGTATGGCTTGATTCAATCTCTGAAACATAGAATTTTCTATAAAGTTAGTAAGATTGTCCTGTCTTCCAACCTTTAAAGAAAGAGCTCAAGTTCGCTGCACATCCTTTTTGTTGTTTCAATATGGATTCTCTCTCTCTCTATCTGTCTCATGCCTATAGGCCCATGCTCGTGTGCGTGCACACACACACACACACAGCCATGCTATTTAGAAGAGCAAACAGCTGGACATAAAACTTGCTTTAGTCTTCTTAATGAATCAGAACTCCTACCATGGAGAGTGATTTCAGAATCAAATCGTATAGGGAGGGTTTCTGTTTCTCCTGGTATGTTATACTCAGCCAAGGCATATTAGGGCAGAGGCAGAAAATAAGACAGCTCAAAGTCATGAATATCCAAAGCAGCCCAATTCCATCTCTTCAAGGCTATGTTGAACCAAAACCCCCCTGTGAGCTGTTTTGAGTTGCAGATCTGCTTGCAAATGAGCTTGGAGCACACTGGGTAAGCAAGGATGGTTGGTAAATTCTATTTCACTTCACCAGTGAGCTGAAAAAGCATTGGATAATATGTTATGAGTTGTAGATCTGTTTGATTGCATTGTTGCAAAGTGGGAATTGTTTTGCAACATAGATTCTTAACCACGGAGGCATCTATGATTGAATGCGTCGAAAATTGGCTGAAATTGAAAGTTAACTATACTGCAGACGGCTTATTCTGGTGTATAATTGAAAATAAATTCTAATAACTCTTCTTGAAAGAGCTGCTCAGAGGAAATTTCAAGCCCCCTGAAAAAAAAAAAAAATGCTTTCTCAAAGAGACTTTTCCTCTGCAAAATGCAGTTATGAAAATAAAGCTTTTTTCTAAGTCTAAACTAGCTTTTCTGTGGTTTGAATGCACTGACCAAAAAATGTCAATATTGAGCACTTGTGAATTTATTTTGTAATGTGTTTCTCAAGCCTTTATGCTGGAGAGGTCTTATCATTTCTCTTTGAAGTCACTTTAGGATCATTTTACACAAGGATAACCCAGCAGGAAAAAAAAGCATGAACTTTTTGAATCAAACAGCCTGAAGTTTGAATCTTTGATCTAGGCTTTACCAACTTTGTGACTTTGGCAATATTTTTTTTCTGAGCTTCAGTTTCTAGCTTTGTAAAATGGATTTAATAATACAACCTAACTTTCTCTGCTTTGCATAGTTGTTGTAAATGTTACAAATAATATGTTCACATAAACGATATCTTGTACATAGTTGGCATCTAACACATTATAGAAGTTAGATATGGGTATATGTATAAGCTATGGGTATATGTATTAGATATGGATATATGGATATATGGATAAGCTGCATATTCACTCAGATATCATTCATATATGCATATTGTTGCTTAAATACAGTCATAAGCCAAATAATGAAGTTTCAGTCAATGCTGGACCACATATAAGACAGTAGACCCATAAGATAATGGAGCTGAAAAATTTCTATTGTTTAGTGACATTGTAATGTTATTACGACATCATGATGTCATAGTGCAACACATCTCTCAGGTGACCTGGTGGTGCTGGTGTAGGCATTTCTCCCTAGAGACTGACTGCTATCTCTGGTTGAGAAAGGGTTTCTGAAAAGAGTGACACTTCCTCAGGAAGAGCCTCAGGCAGTTCATTCAGGAGCTGTTCCAGAAGAAAGCATTGTTACCGTAGGAGATGACAGCTCCAAGCATGTCACTGCCCCTGAAGACCTTCCAGTGGGACAAGATGTGGAGGTGGAAGACAGTGACATTGATGATCCTGATCTGTCCAGGCCTAGGGTGACGTGTGTGTTTATGTCTTAGCCTTTAACAAAAAATGTAAAAGGTAAAAAATAAATAAATAAAAGGTTAGGAATAGAAAAAAAGCTTATAGAATAAGGATATAAAGAAATTTGTACAATGTGTTTGTGTTTTAAGCTAAGTATTAATATAAAAGAATTAGAAAGCTAACAAAAATTTAAAAGTTTATAAAGTTACATTAAGCTAAAGTTAATTTATTATTGAAGAAAGAAAATTTTTTTTATAAATTGAGTGTAGCCTAAGTGTACAGTGTTTATAAAGTCCACAGCAGCGTGCAGTAATGTCCTAGGCCTTCACACCCACTCACCGCTCACTCCCTGACCCACCCAGAGCAACTCCTAGTTCTGCAAGCTCCATTCAGCGTGCTGTATAGGTGTGCCAATTTATATCGTTTGTATCATATTTTATATACTTTATATACTGTTTTACATCTTTTATGTCATATTTTACTGTAATTTTTCTATGCTTAGATTTGTTTCGATATGCGAATATTTATACTTACCGTTGTGTTATAACTGTCTGCAGTATTCAGCACAGTCTCGTGCTGTGCGGGATTGCAGGCCAGGTGCAATAGGCTACCCCACATGGCCTAGGTGTGTAGTAGACTGCGCCATCTCAGTTTAGGGAAACACACTCTATGATGTTCGCACAGTGGGGAAATTGCCTAAGGTGCATTACTCAGAAGGTATCACCATGGTTAAGGATGCATGACTGTATTTAAGCCCCTAATCCTGCCCCAATTCTGCATACCCCTGGGCAACAATCAAGAAGGAGAATCAGGAGGAGACACCCAGCCCCACCCACATGGGATGAGAAGTTTAACACTCCAGTCCTGGATTTAGGAACCCTGGCCTAGGCTTAACCTCTCTAAGCCTCATTTTTCCATCTCTAAAACTGAAATAACTTTATATACAGCCATCCCTTAGTATCTGTGGTGGATTGGTTCCAGGACACCCACAGACACCCAAATCTGAGGCTATTCAGACCCAGCGGTCTTCCCTGTGGAACCTGGGATGCAGAGTCAGCTCTGTTTTGTGGGTTCTGTATGTGCGGATTCTGCCTCCCACAAATACCATTTTTTGCACCCACGGTTGACTGAATCCATGGATGCGGAGCCTGTGGATATGCAAGGCCACCCGTATTTCACTGGGTTGTCGTAAGCTTTAAGAAGAACAATGCACAGCGCCTGTCACATATGAAGTTCTTTCTAAACGTGTACTTGTAGCAGCAGCGGCGGCGGCAGCTGCTCTACTTCTGCACTGCTCCAGGGCGCTGTGGAAAGGGAATGGGCTCAGAATCAAACAGATCTGGACCCTCCCTGACTCTTCCCTAACAGGCTGTCGAAACTTGAGCAAGCAATTGTACTTCTGTGAGGCCATATTCTCATGCGTAAACTGGAGATGATGACGGTTTACAGTGGAACGAAGAGGCTTTCACAAGACAGCATCACAGTAGTATCATGCACACACGTTAGCTGTCTCTTTAGCCCCTCTCTCGTTGCTGGCCTAGTTTTGAGCAGCACTGGACTTTGATGTTGCACTTTTCCCGGTGACTTCTGCTCAGGAGTAGCTAGAGAGATTGTCACCCTTGAGATCAGGCAAGGACCCAGATTGCCCAAAGGAGCCAGCTCTTCTTCTGTCCAAAGAAAGTCCCCTGTTTCCCTCTCAGCTTCTGAATGAAACCTGCTTTGTTGTCCAAGTCAGCAGGTGCCAATGCAGTCACATACGCCATGCACCCTGTCTCCTGTTGGCTCCAGCACTGCTGCGCTCACTTCCTCTCCAAGAGGAAGTCCGGGGGTTCCGCGTCTCTGGCCGGCCGTGGCTGTGGGTGCTGCCCCTGAGCTTGTCTTCTCCGTGGAAGGCCAGAGTCATTTTCCATGGAGGAAATAAAAGTACTAAACTGCCGGGGAAGTATTCTTTAAGGAATGTGTGTACACATTGTGTGTACTCCCAGGGCACTCTGTGACAACGATAGCTTGTCTCTTTCCCCGTTCCCAAACTGGGTTCACTCACCCCACCTGTATTCTTGGGTCCTTTCCAGTTGACCCACTGCCCGGGTCATGCTTTCAAGGTCATCCCTACTTTTATCAGCCCAGTTGCTTTATGTGCTAATCCTGTCCCTCTGCTTGTGAGTGAAGTGTGGCCTGTCCCCAAGGCTGTCAAGTTGCAGCCATGTGTCTGCCCCGTCTTACCGTTATGGAGGTGATCCTACCTGCCCCTGCTCTCTGCTCACCTTTATCCCCAGCTACCCTCTTTCCAGTTCTTATGCTCAAACCAAAAATATAAAACACACTGTCCCTAAGTAGATATTTTGCATGAAATTTTATCTACTGAGAGCCAAGCTTATTCAGCAACCTGGTGTGTACAGAAGAAGGCATCTTGCAGAGATGTTACAAAGATTGAACAAAAATTAAAGTACTTGGAACAAATGTGCTCTCAACAATGATAGAGTATTCTGCTTGCTTCCAAGACTCTGATTCTAGTCTCTTCCTATAAATCAGCTTCTCTCTGAACTGTTAACCAACAAAGCAAAATCACCCTCAATGGCCCTACGTCCTCAATAGCTGTATTTAACCAGGTGGCACAGCTGCACAAGCACAGCACAAGCCTCGGCGGTGTGACTGCAGTAATTTTAGGAACTCCTTATAGCTTGACCAGTCCTAGTTCTCGTGCAGCATAACCTTTTCTGGGAGGAAGAGCATATACATATCTGTTCATGATGCTTGTCAATTACCAGAAAATGGTGCCCTATTGATAAAGTTAGGAGCATTATGTTCATGTAAGTGTCAGGACAGTCTATAGATTTATTTTTTTAAATTTAGGTTTAAAAAACTTAGGACAACTTTATTTGAAAGCAGGGGAAGATGCCTAAGAGGTAAATGAGATAAAGAAGGCGTTATTCTGGAACTGCTCTAACTAAAATGGGGTGGGTTGGCTTCAAGTCACACCTGTTAGAATCTGCATTCCTACCCGCTTTCAAGGACAAAGATAGCATTCTAGTATCCTAGAGTTCAGTCCCAGACTTTGCCACTAGCTAGCCGGGGGATCTTGAGCAATCCCATTGGTTTCAGTTTTATTAGCTCTAGAATAGAAACAGTATAATTCTCCCTCCATGCCATATGAAAATATTTTTAAAAATTCAAATTTAGAATGATAATAACAACAGCAATAATAGCTTAGACTCCTGAAGTGCTTACAGGCACTCTTTTAAAAATCTTTGGCTGAATAGATTCATTCCATCTTCACAGCAACCTTAGAAGGCCAGTTACTGTTATCATGCTCATTTAACAGATGAGAATACTGAGAAACAAAGAGATTGAGTAACTAACTTGTCAGCCTGGTGAGTGACAAAGCTGAGATTTCAAACCAGGCCATATAAGCCCACGCTGGCACTACTATAGCATACCGCCTCTCTGACAAACATAAGAAGGTAGTAGTCATAGAAGTGTATGTAGAAGTATTCTAGAATGTTAAGATGTCTGTTGTCATAAAAATATTAATAATTGCAGACATATTAATATTAATACCATTTGGAATGGAAAGTGATACTCCTTTTTTTTTTATTTTTTCGTGGTTTGGGGATTTACTAAGAAGTTGCTGCCTGGACCTTCTTCTCTATGCTAAGGGCATTTATTTTCCAACGAAAATTGCTATTTATCAGATAAGGATTTGATAGTTGAAATGGAAACAATGCCTTCAATAAAGAAGTTTTAGAAGGCTAAAAATAATGGCATGAGCTACTTTCCATGTCACACCACAGACATCCTACCTAGTAGGTCAGATAAATAGTTCTAGCATAGTTGCGAACTTCAAGGCTTGGTTATTTTTCTGTTAAACTAAGAAGTGGAAGAGTCTCTTCTGAACTGCAAATGTTGCCGCAGCTCTACCATGCAAAGCCCTCTCTGGCACTCTCTTCGGGGAGGCTGGCGACCTTTCAAAAGATGGGCGGCCCAGTTCCCCTTATGGTTCTATTGGACCAGGGAAAGCGAGGAGTGACCTTTCTGGGAAAGGGTGGAAGCGGAGACGCTCCATTCTGAGAATGTCTTTGCTAACTTTCTGCTATAATCTCATGCTGCCTCGGTAACTTCCCTGCAGCTGGGAAGAATATAATCTTCAAAGGGTTTCCTTAAGCCTGAGAAAAGTATGCGGCCAAATGGAAGGAAGCAGCACTTCCTAATGCTGGAAGGCTAAACATATGCAATTTGTTTTTGTGACAATAAGACAAAGACTAAAAGCAAAAGAGGGTTCAAAAAAGGTTTAGATTATATATCTTAAAGTCAACTATTCGTGAAGCACGAAGCATCACTTGGCCCATTCTCATCCTTCGAAGGTAAAGCTCAGGGACGAATTGTCCTTCCTGGCAGAGGTTTCCCACAGGCTCTAATAAACCATATTTTGGTGTTGCCTGAACCATGACATTGACCTGATTTGCCATTTTTTGTCTTGCTAATGAGGCTAACTCTACCCCACTGCTTTGGAAAAAATCTTGTGTTACTTTAGTGGTGAAATGTGAGACTGTGAGTCCAGAGGACAGACTTGCATGATGTCTCACTCCACAGGCGACCTCAATTAAGTTCTGTGACTCCTAAACCAGTCACCTCACCCTTTTTAATATGGAAATTACTTGTGGAGGTTTTTCAACCCTGCAGATGTCCTTGTACTACTCACTCCAAAACTACTAAGTCAGAATTCCCAGGAGGGACCTATGCATCAAGATTGTTTAAAATCTTCATAGGCAATTTTGATGCACAGCCAGGTTGAGAACCTATGTCACTATATCTGACATGTGGTTTCTCCTCATGAGTAACCAAAGGTTACTGGTGTCGACCTTCTCGTTACCTGCCAGGCTATGCAAGTTACTAAGTTACTAAGCAAGTTACTCACATTTTCCAGACACGAAAATCAGCACTGTGTGTTTACTGTCAGCACAAATACGAAGGGGATCATGGGGTGATATTGCTTAAGAGACTTGGAATTGGCCTACACAAGAAAATGTGCATTCTTAGGAGGAGTCCTCTGTCACATTTGCCACTTTGGGACTGTTAGTGGATATCCACACTGCCAACACTTACCAAGTTCTCTGGCCAGACTTGCATTCTCTACTTAGGTTAATATGATGATGATGATGATGATGATGATAATGATGATGATGATGATGCTTTCCTAATTCACTAGACTGAAGAGTTCTGCAAAATGGTAGGCATCACTTTGAAGGGGAAGCAGAATTTTATTTGATATTCTACCACTGTGATCTTGGACAAGTGGCTAACCTTGCTAAACCTTAGTTGTTTTGTTTTGTTTTCATGTATAAAAAGGGGAGAGTTGGACTAGATTGGTGGGTTTCAAAAGTTATTTCACAATGGAACACATTAAAATAAACCAGACTGAAGGGGAGTTCTCTGGTTGCAGCAGAGGTCAGGTGGTAGGAGTTGAGCTCTGCTCTATGAAGCCTTCCTGAGACCATCATGAACCTCTGGTCTCGTGAGCTCAAGAAGGACAGGGGCGATCAGAAGCTCATCAGTTGACACCTGCCTGGGTGCCTTGAGCTGTCAGTCTGCCTACCTTCTCCAAAGGGGAAAGCTATGGGTTGACAACCTCTCTTACTGAGGGGAAGGGAGTAGGGATGAGAGTTGGTGGTGGCTATGAGTGGCACACCATTTGCAAATTACCTCAATAGATAATCTCTGAGTTTTCTTAAATCTCGGATGTTCTAGAGTTTAAGACTTTCGATCCTTAAAATCTCTTCAATGAAGTGGAGAACAAAAGGAGATAAGCCATGAAATCCTGGTAATGTTTAGAAGGGCCATTTCCTGACACAAACTGCAGCCACATTCAAACAACCAACCAGGGTGAATGAACACTGATGAGCAGACACAGTAAAGTCTCAAAACTGTGCAGGGGAAGCCAGCCCTAGGCTGTGAAGACCTGCCAGGGAATAGCCTATCCTCAGCACATTAGAGAGCAACAGCAGTTTGTGGTGAGTCAGTATTCCATTCTAGAAAACAGAGACAGCTCTAGATAGTTGCTTGTCAAAAGAATAACAATTTGGGGAAGTGGGAGGACTGATTTTGAAACAGATGACACAATATAAAATTCCAATAAACTCAGGTATCACTCTGGAATTAATGGAGGAAAAACTGGATCTGCTGTTAACGTAAATACCCATCTGCTCACATCTCTGGAGCCCATAATTTGTGGGGCTAATTAGTTGTTGCCATCCTTAGCAGCAGGGGGCTAACTACATTCCTTGGAGTTTCCCTGCAAACAATCCATCCCCTCTGCCTGTCCAGACACCTGAGCTACAGGGAAAGGGTTGGAAATGGAGATGGGCCTTTCAGTCAGCTGAAGAGTTTGGAGGACATGCTGACTGTCACCAGTGGCCTTATCTTGACCTTTCTGAAAGATGGAGTGGAGAAATCTCCAAACCAGTTTCAATTTTCTCCCTTATTTTTTGCCATCACTACAACAAACATTGCTTTTTCTCATCTATCCAATTATTGTCCCATCTCCTCCCTCAGTCCCCCTCTGCTGCCTGACTTGACTTCTCTAAAAGCAATTCTGCTTGTACCAGAAACGTGGAGCCTTAATACAGACTCTTCAGCGTAATCGCTTCTTAATTAAGTCAGGCAATGGCTCGGTCTCCCAGAATCATTTCCAGAGGGCTTAATTTTACTTCTGCTCAGAATTAATATTTTATATTTTGCACTTAAAAGAAACAAAAAAGACTGAAAAGGAACTCCAGAAGGCGGGAATGAGAAAATATTTGAGGGAAAAAGAGAGATCATATTTCAACTTCTATTATAGAAACGTTCAAGCCTCTGTGGTTATTTTCAGCAAGTAATACTCAATTTGTGACATCCACTTTAGCAAAACAAAGCATGGATCAAGGTAATTAAATGGCACAGCTCAGAGTGAATTAACGGATGATTCTATCAACAAGAGACTCCTGCTGATATGACGCTCCCCATGTGCCTGCTTTGTCCTGGCCTTGCCTGTCCTAGCCCAGAGAGGGCTGTGGGAAGCCTGGGACTGTTCCAGCACCTGGGGTACCTGGGTGTTCATGGAGCAGCACAGTCCCAGCACTGTGTACTCGTCATGAGGGTGGACGACTCAAAAGAAGAAAGCTGTTAATGACATCAAATCCCCTTCCTCAAGAGCTGGCCAGGTACTGTTGCTTGCCTGAGACCAAACGGTCCCCAGGAGCTCTGCCCAGTTCCCTCACTCTCTCATTTGTGTTGCACAGAAGCTTACAACATGCATCCTGAGATTGCAATGAGCATAATCTTCTATGAGAAGGTGCAGAACCCCTGGCCCTACCCAACAACCCTGTCTATCATCCATTCATCCATTCAAAACATATGCATCGACATCCTACTATGTGCTGTCTAGTTGCTGAAGATACAACGGCAAAGTGCAGAAATGAGCACTGCTGTCACCAATCCTGCAGATCAGTGGGTCACAAAACATGGGTCAGGTGGAGAGTTCACTTGGTAAAAACCCACTCCATGTGCGTGGGAGAGCAGTGAAAGCAGATTGAGAGGTCCTCAGACCTGAGGCCAGATCTGACTCTTGAAGGTAAACACTACCACCTCAAACCGGGTTCTGGTTTGGATTTTTGCAGTATGTTCATAGTCACCTGTGTGCAAACATTCTGAACTTCTTTTAACACTGTTCATTATAAAACTACCTCTGCAGAATCTCCAAGGGGAATACAGAGTGATAGTGAGGGAATCTATGCTGAGGCCTTGAGGCTGGAAACTTGGCACGATGGCTTTGGCCAAACATGCAGGAGGTTGCATGTAATCTCCCTGAGGATTTCTTCCCTTCATGCTCCTCCTCTCTGCCTCCCAGCTGAGATTGATGCTGGCATCGGGGGAGGTGGGAAGGGCTGAGGGAGGTTGAAGATGCTCAGAGGGACCTGCTAGACTTAGTACCTAACGTATCCATATGGAACATGTGGATAATGTGATAATACCTAAGTATGTGATATATGGGGTCATATCTGAACTTCTGGTTCCAGAAGAATGTGGTAGGATGTTCAGAAGCTTCATTCTACGTGACTGAGGCTGCCCAGGAGATGGTTAACCTGTATGTAGCTGACTGATTTCAAGATTGTTCTTTTTTAAGCACCGAAGGTGGCAAGAAAACTTTATATTTTTCTGCTGCATCCCTTTTAATAAAAGGATTTGTTCTGTAAAATTTGGATTCAGGGCCAGGCGTGGTGGCTCACGCCTGTAATCCTAGCACTCTGGGAGGCCAAGGCCAGAGGATCGCTCAAGGTCTGGAGTTTGAAACCAGCCTGAGCAAGAGTGAGATCCCGTCTCTACTAAAAATAGAAAGAAATTAATTGTCCAACTAAAAATATATATAGAAAAAATTAGCTGGGCATGGTGGTGCATGCCTATAGTCCCAGCTACTTGAGGCAGGAGGCTGAGGCAGGAGGATCGCTTGAGCCCAGGAGTTTGAGGTTGCTGTGAGCTAGGCTGATGCCACGGCACTCTAGGCCAGGCAAAAGAGTGAGATTCTGTCTCAAAAAAAATTTGGATTCAGTCAAAAGGCTACACTTAAGGACCTAGAAGGTCACATGTGGCCTTAAGGCTGCGGGTTCCCCACCCCTGAGTGTTTTCTGCTGCTTAGCCTGCTCTTGCTGGAGGACTGCTCAAATTTGTTAATTGCCGCCGAAGTTCATTGTCTTAAACACCATATAAACTATATAAGACAATGGTGCAGTATGCCAGCAGGCATTGAGAAATCCTTTCTTACATGGATTTTCTTTAGAATGCTGTATTACTCTCAGGAACAGACTTATTATAAGGGGCTTAGGTTGTAGGATTTCTCAATTTCCTTCCCTAAATATTTTATCAACATGACAGATTTTTCTTGAGAAGATTGAAAGATACATTTTTCTTTGGCCAATTTGAGTATGAAGGGAAATTATTTTTTTTTCCTAAGAAAAGAATTTAGGATGGTGGCAATAAGCTCGTGAATGTTCAAGGTGTTTTATAATGGGAACTAGGACTTCCTCATTTATCTCATTTTGTTACACTTGTTTCCCACAAGTTAGCAATGTCCCTTGTTACTCTGCCTGTACAGTAGACAAGTTTACATCCTCACCAAAGGTATATACTGTGTCAGGCCTCACTGGGTCCAGGTTTGGGGATCTCTATACTCTGGGTCCACAAAAAAAGGTAGTGCAGATTGAGCCCTGACCACACTCCAGGCCCTATGTTAAAAGCTTTATTTATAGTAAGTATGCCTCAGGATAATCGCATGAGGTCAATAATACTCTTAGCTATTTTATAGTTAGGAAAATTGAGGCACAGAGAAGTTCAGTGACCACCTCAAGGGGATAGGCAAGTGGCTTGGTCTAGTTCCAATGACAAGGCCACATGCTTGCTTGAAAACTGTGTGACGCTGCTGCTTTGTTAGGCTCCCTGTGAAGAGATGCCTCCTTTCTCCTCCCCAGCTGTTTGTTCTTCTCAGCCTCTCAACAAAGCACACAGTCCTCCCAAGTGGACACCAGCGGCGGGACAGAGGGCAAGGGCGGTGGACACTCTGGGGAAAGGAATGAAAGAGCCTTGTGTTTCAATCATGCCTTTCACTTTCAGACCCACATGTTAAATAGGGAAAGAAATTCTGTATATTAAACCAAATTGTGTGAAATCTTCCCTTCTTTCCCCTCAGGCCAGGTTTTACTCTTTTTACAAACACTGGTTTTAAAATTCACCTCCTCCTTAAAGCCTTCATGCAATTATGTACTTTGGCATTCTTCTTATGCGGTCAGGTCTACGTGGTTAGATGTGCAGGTGCACTTGGATCTATTTTTTTTACTTTAGTATATCATGTCTTTTAAAATATGTGTGTATATATGTTTCCTGTTTTCTCCATTGGATTGGAAGTTCTCCTTGGAATTGTCAAATGTTCTGTGTTCCATTTCTTCTTCCAATAAGATCTGGGAATCCTATAGCTTAGCAAACTATCTTGAAACTATAGCTTGGCAAACTAGGTCCTGTAGACACCAGGTTGTATGGGCACATAGGATGGACTCACGGCTAATGGTGGGGGTTGAATCATGACCCCAACATCATTCTGTACCATCAAACGTGTGTGATGTTTGGCCTTTGCAAAGAGAGATGCAAAGTCCTAGATTCTAACTATAAAACTTAAGCATGAAACCCAAGTCCAACCTTAGCTATAGATATGTATGCACACAGCACCCATGAAAAGATCTAAAAAGCACATATGTGAGTCAGCACAGAGAAATTGATAAGAAGATAAGTCTAGTTTATGGTCAAGCTTCAAGGGCAAATACACAATTGATCATCTAAGATAGGGCTTAGCAAACTGTGTCCTGTGGGCCAAATCTGGCCCATCATTTGTTCTTATAAATGAAATTTCACAGGAACACAGGCACTCTCATTCTGTCACAGGCTGAGGTTGCTGCCATGTGACAAGAGCAGAACTGCGTGGCTGGGCCGAGGCTGTAGGGCCCGCTAGCATTAATGTCGACTATCCCGCCTCTTCCTCTGCTTCTGTTTTTGATGCATACAACTTTCTTCCAAACGTCACATTGCGAAAAAAAATCTCTAAAAGCCCAACTTATTCTCCCATACCTTAACTCATTTCTTTCTTCTTCTGCAAGTATCAATTTGAAAAGAAGATTTCCAAACCTTCTGTTTCTGCAAATCAATTATTTCTCCAGAACATTCGGTACCGTCATATTTATATATGAACTTTAGATGAGGTTCCACATTTTTTGTTGTACTTTACCTTTTTAGAGTACATTTTAGCATAAATGGTACCAAAATTCTTTGTGTATTTTCTCACACTTAGAATCTCTTTTCCAAATCCTGCGATTTGGCCCAGAATTTCTGGGGAGATGTGATAACTATCAGACACCCCATACAGAAATGTATAGTGGGAAATTGAAAATAAACGAACTCTAAAGGGGTTTTCATTTTCAGCTTTATCAACATTTGGAGTTTTGTTTTAATTTTAAACTATTCCCAATAAGGCGTATTTCCTGGTTTTCAGCATTGATACTTACAGAAGAAATACAAGGGTGTGCTTACTATTTCAGGGGCACATTCATACTATAATGTGCTCACTAAGGAATGTGTAAAACCCTAAGTCCAGAATTAAATGGGGCCAGAACATGAGAAGAGGGAAATGAAAACCACATGCTGCCTTGCAGGGCGCCCAGGCCTTGGGCTGTGCATGAGAAGTCTGGTCGTCATACCCTAACAGTATCACTGGTACCTTTGGGTTAACTCATCCCACACATTTTATCAGTGAGATTACATCCCCCAGCAACTTTCCTTAACTAAAGGTCAAGTGGATCGTGGAGAGGGGGCCAGAAATAGCAAGGCAAGTCCTTGAGACTCAGAGGCATTTGATCAGGGAAAATATGAGCCCTGAGCAAAGAAAGAAATTCAGAGCTTACTTCGAGCCTGAAGGTTTCACCATGAAGCATTTTTGTAAGTGCACATATGGGCCTCAACAAGTTATCAAAGTGTCCTAGGAATGATGGCACAGTGTGTCTCTAACCTTTGAGAATGGCTCCAGAAAGGGCAACCTCCACACCGTCTGTGGGCTACAGTGTAAAATGTTACGGTAAAGAGATATTTTGGGGAGCCCCTTAGCTTCCAACACAAGGAAGGGAAAGCTATCAAAACAACTCGAAGGGGAGCAACCCAACACACAATGACCCACGCGGCCTGCTAGGTATTTTTTATATTTGATCTCATCTGATTCTTGCCACATTACTGAATTCTATAAATCTTGCCCATTTAAAAATGAAGAAGTTTAGCCTCAGCAGAGTTAAATGATTTTTCTGAAGTCATATAGTTTGTGATGGACATAAATTCATATCTGATTTCTTAGTACAACACGTGGGGTCAAAACATCATCATCCCAAGCTCTTTCAGGGATCCAAGATGGAAGGAAAACTAACCTATGTGCACCTTATAGATAATTTTTTTAACATACTGGAAACTGTGATTTTAATACATCAGGTAATTTCCCTCAGGCATATATTGTATCCTAAGCTAAATATAGCTCCCAACCTAGTTTCTTTTGGTAACACACACTCTTACCAACCCCACTTCTTTGCAATACCAGAATACCTTAATTATTCATACTATGGAAAGGGAGGGGTGAGAGTGTGGATAGTGGAAATGTAAACCATCGTCACACTCTTGTCCCCTCATTATGCTTACTAAATGTATGAGGATGTAGAACCTCATATATATTGCACATTTCCCTTGGAGGGTTTCTTAAGAAATATTCAGGGGCTACTTTTTGTGGCACATCCAGAAAGAGGACATAGAGGAAGAAAACTCACCCTGGGTCACAAGAATTCAAACGTAAAGTAAAAGGACCTGACAAAGAACAAAGCATGAGCTAGAGAGAAAAGTGGGCCCCATGCCATCCACTGATGTTGTGCCCAATATTGTCATTGTGCTCGGGTGCCAGGTGCATGGAGAAGCATTGGTCATGCTAACCACCACGTGCTCAGATAAGCACCGCCACGCAAACTACAGCATTGTAGCAGAAGATGGAAAGGTTCAATCAAGCGGTTCCTTTCCTTAAATCCTAATAATGACAGTGACTAAAGCACCATGCATGGCACCAGTGAGTGGTAAATAGGGGATTGACTTAAACCAATTAAATCTAAAAATCATTGTTTTGATAACTATATCCAAGTATAGGGTAGAAAGAGCTTGCGGGATATGGAGATACCTTAAAGCGGTACAAGTAGATCTACCATTTGATCCAGCAATCCCA